>JAAIXJ010000652.1:105770-120102 GCA_013403705.1 Heliconius hermathena
TCTATATATATAAAAGGACTTGTGCTGACTGACTGAGGTAAGACGCACGCAGAGCCGTAACCGCTGATGGTAGAAACGTGAAATTTGGGCTGATGTTTATTTTCATATTCTGGATATCCACTAAGAAGGAAATTTGAAAAATTTTAACCCTAAAGGGATGAAATAGGGGTTGAAAGTTTGTATGGAAAAAAAATTTAATCTGTACCGATTTTTATAAAATTGGAAATTCAGACTCTTAAAAATATTTCATTGAACATGTGTTTCATGGTTTTTAAGAATTCACCCCTAAAGGGTTCAAATAAGGGGTTGAAAGTTTATATGGAAAAATCTTTATTTTCCACCGATTTCTATAAAAATTTTAATTCAGACTGTTAAAAATATTTTATTGAACACGTGTTTCGTGGTTTTTTTAGAATTCACTCCTAATAAGCGGGCGAAGCCGCACGCGCCCTCTAGTTAATTTATAAATCAATATTTAGAATTTCTTTATTTAGAACAATGTTGTTAACTAGCGGCCCTCTCGTGGCTTTTTTATATTTAATATTATTTAAGCAAGATATTTGGATTTCGCTCCTTTTGCGTATCTAACGCGATATTAAAGAAACGCAACAATGATTTAACACGCATAATAAATGAAAAACCTCAAAGGCCTATAATAAAAAATAAAGACGTAAAATTTCTATAAACTGTTTTCTACAAATAATTCACAAATAAGTTTCAGGAATAACTGTAAGGCGCTAGTTAAAATTGTACTAAGGTACATATGTATATTTAGCGTTGTCTAGCTTATATTCTTAAAAACACAACCACCTTTAATTAAATGTCGGTGTGAGGTAGTGCGTCAACCGTTCATTTGCATGTTAATTGCTTTTTTCTCACACCGGTCATTTTATACACCAAAGCCAGAATGCATAATCATGTATTAATTAAAGAGTTCTGTTTTATTGTTATAGAAATAAAATATACATAAATATACGTACGTATGAACTATACTGTACGGTGTGAAAGAAAATTTGAAATTTTTCAACTAAAGACTGAAAAGCTGTTGATAATATTTTCAGAAATCTTAATATTAAATATAAAAAAATAAAATACCGTTTAAGTGCGAGTGGGCCTCGCCCACCAAGGGTTCTGTACCAATTTCATGATACGGTATAGGACAACGGAAAGTACAACTTATAAAAGTTGACAAACTTAAGTTTGCCGGCATATAGTGCATATAGTGCCGGCATATAATGCCGGCAAACTTAAGTTGCATTTTATTTGAACTGAACTACGAATATAAGTTTATAACGATTCTCTAAGAAATACCTGTCAATTTTTACTTTTCGGATTTTTTACTTTATTTATATTATAAGTTCTCACTTTGTGCCAAATTTTAAAACTGTAGATCCCACGAATTTCAAACAAAAACACAGCAAAATCAATACATAAGCGCTCATATCTTTTGATCGCGTTGACTTAAAAATTGTTTTTTTCTTTGCTTCAAGGGACCATAGACTTGAATACTTGGTAATAATTTCAGTTTTACACTTTCACGATTTTGAGAAAAATGTTCTTAACAGACGGACAGACGGAAAAAAAGTGATTCTATGTGTTCTGATTTTACCTTTTGAGGTACGGAACGTTATAAAATATATTTTGAAAACAAGCTTTTATTGATATGTCGCAACAAGCTTACAAGAATTTCATGCTTGACAAGAACACATGGCTCGAACGTTCGGACGGTATTTATGGGGCGCGGGTTCGATTCCCGCTAAGTTAAAAGTTTTATATTCATATCATCTAAATTTAATTTCCAGTTTGTACCTTAATGTTGAACCTATGTTGGATATAATCATAATTAATAAAGGATTAATCAATATTGGATTGGATATTGTGCAAAATAATTTGCGCGACTTCACATATTTCCATGACAATCTTTTTCTCATTTTCCCAAGTGAGAATCGGACAACCGTTACTTCTACAATCACACGCTTTTGCCGCTGCGCCACGACGGTCTCAATGACGATATTTACTTTTAAAATTATATGTCATGAAACAACAATATCATCGACATTTTCAAATATTTGGCTATTATTAATCGCTACATTAATATTCCTTGAATATTTTAATATTCTGTGAAAAGTACTTACTTTTCATCTTTACATATCTCAATAATTCTGTTTCAATATCGTCCTAATTTGAGTTGGCAATTTTACGATAAAGAAGATGAAGAAACGAAATAATTTCATATTACATTTTTTTTCATTCTCAGGCTCTGTTATATTCGTAGCGGATACATCACTCGTCAAGGAGAAATTCGATTTGATGTTATTAATTTGTAAAACATTTTCCTTAAGAAATATTTTCTAGTATTTTACAACGTAGGTACTTGTTACTTTACCTATATCAATTGTATACACTTAAACAATTTTGTACTCTTATAAGCGATTCATTTAAAAATGGATATATTATATTATAAAAAACCGGTTAAGTGCGAGTCGGAACACCAAGATTTCCGTACCAATTTTAGGATTGTAGGTCAACGGGAAGTATAACTTAAAAAAGTAGAAAAACTTGTAATGATTTTTTTTCTATAAAATACCTGTAAATTTTGACATTTTGGATATTTTCGTTTATTTGTATTGTAGGTTCTCATTATAAATATGCAAATTTTATAACTGTAGTAAGTATCCTATAGGTTTAGATTACGCGGCGAATTTCATACAAAACGCATCAAGATCGATACATAAATGCTCTTATCTTTTGATTGCGTTGATTTATGTAAGTAAATTAAATTATATTAAATTCAGCTTCACGCTGCATCCCGCACACAGCAGAGTAAACAGAAGGAAACTTGTGTTAAGAAAGTGGGGGTACAGTCACACTTTGCGCACCTGCGCCACGACTGGCCTCTTATCGTATTTGATAATAATTTCAGCTTGATACCTCCACGTAATCTTGAGATAAATGGTCTTTATGGACAACAAAGTGATCCTATAAAGATTCTTTTTTTATTTTTTATAGTACGGAACCCTAATAATAAAATTATATCTTCCTGCTTTTCAATTTTAAGTGACAATGTATCTCAAATTAGTGATTTGGAATATCAAACTTTTTTATTTTCGTAATAAATATACAAAACACATGTACATTAGTAGGTACCTTCTAAGCGAAGATTAATACACAAAATAAATATGTTTTCCGAAATAAGCTATCATTGTGCGGATTAATGAGGCAAAACGATATTATCAAAATACAAGATGATAACAACTAATGAAATATGAAGAACGAAGCGACATTATGAACTGGTAAAAGTAATATTTATGATATTATAGTGTTACAAATCGGAAGCGGTTAATATTTTTAAAAAATACAATATAAAAACACTTATCATGTATATGTTTCTAAATAATTCGGAAAGAGATTCTACGTAATTGTAATAAGTGATATGTATCACCTAGTAACAATACTTCACAAGAGTTTCCTTCCAATAAGGGCCGTTGTCTACAAGCAACTGTCCCCGATTGTCTTTTTTTTTTCGAATATTCTATACTGCTGTCTACCTGAGACGGTCTCTACAGCGTCACCGGGCGGGGAGGAACGTGAGTAGCTTTTTATTATAATGAAATCGTTATACGGAACTTCCAGTTGATGGTTGTTGATAGAAAATACATCACCCCGATGATATTTTTTCTAAAAATAAAATGAGGACAATCATTTTACTTCTTAAATATCAACTGTTACTGTATATTTTTTAATCTGTCACCCAAAACCCAGAAAAACTATACAAACGGTAGAAACTAACTGTTGAAATAAAATAAATAAATAACATGTATGAGTTTTAGATTATAGTTTTTATTACTAATTATAGCGTAACATTTTATGGGTAACTTCCGATGCAAAAAATAGGGGTGTTATACGTAGACAGACACGTCAGTGTCTGTCTGCCTGTGGCATCGTTACTTCTGAATTAATAAACTAATTTGCGGATTTTTTAATTGAAACCCTTGTTCATCGTGATAGTTCTTAGCTATGTTTTATGAAAATCGGTTTGGTAATGTTGGAGCTGCAAGCACTTTGCCAAAATGAAGTAGTGATATTTTTAGTCACCGAATTCTTTTAATTAAAATTTGCTAATACTTGTAGTAACATGATTACTATTATACTGAATATAAAAATCGTCATCATCATCAAATCAGCCTGTTCGGGTCCATTGCTGGACATAGGCAGGCAATCCTCCAGGGTGAGCCTTAACTAAAGACATTATTAGATATTGATTGATGCTAGGTACTATTACAATTTAACTATTTAATTACAAATTTGTATGACTGAGGTAGCAATATAAATAATTAAAATTTATTAAAAATTAAATAAACAATCTCTTTTATTTTAACTAATCTATAATTATTAATATCATAATTTATACAAAAGCACAAAATTATCCTTAGCTTTCAAAACTGCGCAACACGTGTCCGCTGTCAGCGGTGAGCCGCAAACTAAATTGCGGATACGAGTGTTCAAGATATGCGGCGGAGAGCATCACGACTAATGTATGAAACAATACATTTTCAAATTCTAATAGGGCACTTGCCGTTGCGACGTGATCTAAATGAAGTAATGGTGTGGATGTACCAAGTTAGTATGGGAGAATCTTTTGAAAAGAAATCTTACTAATGGATCACTCTATATTTTTTTTATGGAAAAGGACAAGGCAAACGAGCGTTCGGGTCACCTAATGGTAAGTGACTGCCGCCGCCCACGACCTCGTGCAACACCAGAGGAGCTACAGGTGCGTTGCCGGCCTTTAAGGTGGGTTGGGCGCCGGAGCCCGGTATTACCTGATGCGAAACGCAGTGGCATAAAGCCACTACGTAACGCCGGTTTTAAATACCGGGTGTGGTAATGATCCAGTCGAGTCTGCTCATGCGTGTTGCCATTGCTGGCGACGTGACTCTACTACACGTACTTTAGTCGCCTCTTACGACACCATCAGTACCAGGATGATCCTATACTAGGCCGTGGTAAGAATTATATTAGTGAAAGCCGCGTGCAAATCCATGCAGTTGTTTTTAAACTTATCGTAGACAGACAGACGTGGTGGATGATTTTATTTTATAATATGTATTATAATAGATATACATTAATCATATAACTATTAAACAACCAGTATGAATTTAATTTAATTTTGAGGCCAGTCGTGGCGCAGCGGCACAAAGTGTGACTGTAAAACCAACTGGTTGTGGGTTCGATCCCCACTCGAGGAGATGAAATATTTACTTAAATTTATATTTCCATTTTCTTCCGCTCTGGTGTCGAGGCAAAGCGCGGCGTTGAGTTCTGCCACTCAACACCCAATGCCTCCAGAATTCGGCAGAAAGTAGGGAACGGAGTGTCTTACACTAGGTTCCCTCTGCCTACTCTGCTGTGTGCGGGATACAGCGTGAAACTGATTTATTTTATTTTATTTTTATGAGTTTAATACAAATGATTATGAAATGAAAGTCTTTCGTGATTTATCCAGGTTCTAAGGTAGATAGAATATAGGTAGGTAGTTTATCAAATATGTTTCACACACTTTACAAATTACACAATAAAACGTTCAAGTTCCTTACAATAATGGAAAGGTATGGTACTAGCTCGTAATGTATATAAATAATGACAAAGTAAAGAATGGAGTCAATGGATGTAACTTGAACGTTAAAATTAAAAAAAAAAATTAATTTAATTTTAACGTTCAAGTTACATCCATTGACTCCATTCTTTACTTTGTCATTATTTATATACATTACGAGCTAGTACCGTACCTTTCCATCCTTTGTAAGGGAACTCACACAAACATTCCCACGAGTCGGACTTAAACTTGTAATCATCAATGTTAATTAAAAGCTATAAATACTTAGTCCTTTTCTCTTCTCTTAAATCTAAGATCTCTTCTCTTAATTTAATTTCTTATAAGTATTTTTTCTTAAATTTTATTTTACCAGAACTTTCATAAATTAACAATAAAATAAAGACATATATTTTTAGCTTCACGCCGTATTCCACACATAGAAAGATAGGCAGAAGGAACCTGGGTGTTAGATACTCCATTCTCATTATGACACGCCCACCTCTCACTTTCCGCCGAAATCACGAGGCATTGCGTGTTGAGTGGCAGAACTCAATGCCACGCTTAGCCTTTGAGACCAAAGTGAATATTTAAAATATTAAATAATTCTTTCTCCCGAATGGAAATCGAATTTACAACCGTCGCGCTTACAGTCACAACAGCCTCACCTATAGATATTATATTATATGTAAACATGTTTTAAAAAATCTGAATCAAAATGATTTACGTCTAATCATAAAATTAGGTTCCTAATGAACAAAACAAATGTGTATAGCACCTCGGCCATTAGTTAGGGTTGTTGATATTTATGGCCTAGTTGCAAAACTTAACGCGTCCGTATGTTTGCCCTTACAACGATAAATTCCGAACAATTGCAGTACTTATGATAGGAAACATTAATAATTAAACTTTAATTAAATTCCGATTTTTGATAATATTTTTAAAGCTTCACTCTGTATCCCACACATAACAGAGTAGGCAGAGAGAACCTGGGAACCTAATGTTACGACACTCCGTTCCCATTTAGACACTTTAGTTCCTTATTTTCCACCGAAACCTCAAGGATATTGGGGTCGGTTGGGCGAAACCCAGCGCCGCGCTTTGCATTATTACTAGAGAGAGGAAATAAAATATGTATGAAATATTTCATTTTCTCGAGTAAAAATCGAACCCATAACCTGTCGCGTTTACAGCTGCACGCTTATAGTGGTTATTGTTTTGTGGGCAGTCGTGGCATACCTTGGAATGGCCACAAAATAAAATACATGAAGAAAATAAATGTACTTATTTTATTATATTTGAACCAAATAAACAATATGAGACCAGTCGTGGCGCAGGGGCACCGAGTGTGACTGTAAAATCGATTGGTTGTGGGTTTTATTGCGGCGTTGAGTCCCGCCACTCAACACGCAATGCCTCCAGAACTCGGCGGAAAGTGGGGAACGGTGTGTCTTAACACTAGGTTCCCTCTGCCTACCCTGCTGTGCGCCGGATACAGCGTGAAGCTGATTGAAAATAAAATAAATCAGCTTCACGCTGTATCCCGTACACTGCAGGGTAAGCAGAGGGAACTTAGTGTTAAGACACTCCGTTCCTCATTTTCTGCCGAATTCTGGAGGCATTGCGTGTTGAGTGGCAGAACTCAACGACGCGCTTGTTCTCGACACCAGAGCGAAGAAATGGAAATATAAATTTAAGTAAATATTTCATCTCCTTGAGTGGGGATCGAACCCACAACCAGTCGGTTTTACAGTCACACTTTGTGCCACTGCGCCACGACTGACCTCACTGTGTGGACTGAAGCTGATTTATTTTTATAAAATAAGTCAGTATTTTACTTGGAATAAAAGCACAGCCTAAAAAAATAACGTGGCGTTATAAAGCAAGACCCTCTCTTTTGGTTATAAATTTAGGCCTGGTCAAATAAAAAATGTATTTGTTGAAGCTAACATATAAAATATTTTGCGAATTCTAGTAGAAAAAAGGAATTTGGACGAATAACTCAATATCACGCTAACCGATTCTGATGATTCTTTTTTTATTGGAAAGGATACACTACGAAGGTAGTTTGATGAGTTTGGTTAGGTTCTGATTATCGAATCTGGTTGGCAGAAGGCAGAGGTTGCTTGCGATTGAGGCTTGTTACACGAATGCGGCTTAAGGATCATATCCAAGTATATGTTCTTAGATGAGGAGGACAATTTTTACTTAAAAATAGACCAGCAACGAAGCAGTCATGTCCTCCTTCATAGTGTTACTGTTCTCTTACTAGTACCAAGTCTCTCACACTCTATGAGACTAGATTTAAGATTTCATTATAATTAACAAATATGTACATATTAGTAAAAATAACCCAGATAAGTATAAGATTAAGACATGTAAAAACAACCCGTTTCGGCATCATTTAGCCTTAGGCTTAGAGTAATTATTTAAAAATTTTAAAATATTCAAAATTAAATAATAGTAATATGGAAAAAAGATTACGTACCATATGTCTGTAGAGTTATAAGATTTTAAATAAAAAAAATATTATTAGTATAATAATAATATATTTGTATCAGAGTTGCCAGACGTATCGATTTTTAGCCCAAAAATTTAATGTCTCGATCGGATCCGGCATATTCCGCTTTTCACGTATTATTCAACATTCTGTAAAAAATATTAAATTAATATTTTAATACTTTAAATTTTTAATTAGTTACCAATAATTTCATAAATAAATACAAGTAAATTAACTACGGTAAACCAAAACAATATGGGTAAGGTATAGTGATGTTTTTTCTATTAAAAAAATATCGATAGCTTTACACATAGATAAAATTCGGCAGCGCTGATACCTATGTACGTGTGTTATACATACCTTTATATACATATATTTCCAAAGATAATATTTAAACGAGGGAATAGAAAGTTTTTATATTTGTTTCCTCAACAGTTATATTTGCACTTCTATTGGCGAAGGACTTGTGTCCACGTTGGAGAAGGATTACAAAATACGAATGTGGTAATTTATTTCGTAGCGACTGTGAAATATTTGGATCCGCGATGTTTAGCGCTCGCTAGTCGCTAGTCGACGGAGCGGGATAAATGGGGATACGTTTTAGACAGATTTCGCTGTGAAATAAATTTTGAATTAACCCGTGGAAATAAAAATATTGCAGAAGTTTACGTTGCATATGACTTGAAAATATTTTGTAATATATTTTATGTTCGACACAGAGATATTTTTTATTCATTTATTTTTTATTTTCTCGCTTTGCTTCCGCGTTTTACAGAGTAGTCCGAGAAAAAATTTCACATTTATTCTTCATCTTCTGAGTATATTGTGATGCTAAATGGGAAACTTATCTCCACATTTTTTACGACTTAGTAAAGTTGCAGAATATCTTTAAGTAAATAATTTTAACAGGAAATTAAATATTTTTAATTATTACTTTTTCTATTTTATCGACTTTACGCTGGGAGGATACCCTCAAATAAATTAAACTCAAAAAAATAAAAATATAATAGCAGAGAAGGCAGAGGGAACCTAGTATTATATTAGGACACTCCGTTCCTTACTTTCTGTTGCTCAAGTTATTGCGTGTTGAGAATGCATTTTTCACCGAATTCTTAAGGCGTTGCATGTTGAGTGGCAGAACTCAACGCTACGTTACGCCTTACCTTGTCTTAGAGCGAAGACATGCAAATATTAAATATTTAATTTCCCAAGTGGAAACCGAACCAATAAACGTCGTGTTTACAGCCACATGCTTGGGTCAACGCCGGCGTGAATAAATAGTTTAGTGTAATTAAAATATAATATAAATTACCTTTAAAATAAGTATTGCGCCAAACGGAATTTGAACTCGCAAACATCGTGTACAGTCAGTTGCACGACGACATCAGTTTCGGTGATCTTTATTATAGCAAAATTAGTGAATTTTGCTTAGCTAGGTAGACAGTGCATCTGCGACTTCCCACGTATCTGTAATATTTACTTTGCCTGGAGCCACTCAACGTGATCTCTTTACTAGAGAGCGCTGTAAACAGAAGATAGCTTTATTTATTTGGATGTACATAGAAGAGAAAAGAAAATTACTTATTGTCTGTAAAGTTGGTATATGTGTGTTAACTTTACGTGGTAGCGCCGTAAAGAAACTTGATGGAAAATTGTATTCTTTTATGAATAGAATTTTTATTATTTTGTCTTTCAAGAGGCTTTATCTCAAGAGCACTTGGAGATATCGAGTTGAAATACAAACCATATACTCAGGTCTTCCTCCATAATTTATTAAAAAAAAAATACTTCTACATTTATTTTTAAAAAAAGATATCGCCGTTTATATCGCAAAAAAACACGTATTTCGGCACTATCAGGAGAATCAAAATTCATAGGGTACTTCCAGGTGACCCAGAATTATGAAATTTGGCAACTAGCATCTTCTGGTAGTACTAGTTCAGGAAAAAATCTGAAAATTGTAAGTTTGTGATTAAATCCTAAAAATTAACAGCCTTAAATAGAAAAAAAACGCGTATTTCGACTATAAAGGGAATCAAAATGAATAGGGTACTTCCGGTTAACCTAGAATTTTGAAATTTGGTCAGAAAAAAAATTGAAAATTATACATTTGTGGTTAAATCCTAAAAAAATAATCCTTAAAAAGGGAGCAAAATTTGGTATTAAAGCCACTAGTTTAAGTGAGATATTAGATCAAAACCTGCAAATTTTTACGGAACCCTCGGTGGGCAATAGCTACTCACGCTTGTCCGGTTTTTTTTTAATTAAACGAACGGACGTGCGAACGCTTAGACCGATAGTGCCTCTCTATCGCATCTTCCGCGCTCTCGCTAGCTCGCTCGGTCCAAGCGAAACGTGACAATTAACCATGCTTTTTCATGTATGCCGCCGGCGTTCATCCATTTATAAAACGTTATTACGTAAAAAACATAATGCAATATTTTTAATTTATATATAATGCCTATTTATGGTTATGGTACTATATGGATAATCAGAGCAAGCAAATAGCAAAGAGATTCGTTTTTCCGTATAAATAATATAAAACTATTAAGACAAATAAACATTAATGAAATTGTAACACTGTCAAGCGCTTTTACGGATCTATGACTTTTTGAGTACTACAAATTTTTATCGTCCCAATCGTAAAGATTTCACGTACGAGGTTCACAAAAGCATGGTCAATAAAACCAGTACAATGTACGGACCTACTTGGATTCAATGAACATGGTCGATACGATGTGACATTGTGAAACTCGCACACTGTCCTAGACTAGTAATCCTGTGGCTACATTATAATACCTACAACTTAACATCTCAGTTTGACTGGTGTGGAAATTTGAATAAACAAACCTTTCATATTTGACAAACTTTAACGATAAATGTGGATAGAAATCTTTTTGTGAGAGATTTACTACATATATAATACAAAATATATAATAACAACATTACATATATATATATATATATATATATATATATATATATNGCGGCGTTGAGTTCCGCCACTCAACACACAATGCCTCCAGACTTTGGCGGGAAATGGTGAAAGGAGTGTCTTAAGATCTATCGATTTTTTAAATGTATTTTTCATATTTTTAAAGTATTATTCAACAGTGAGTAAAAATATTGAGACTATTGTGAGACAAGCGCACAAGTGTGCTATAAACATAATAGCTGTGAGTTCGATTTAGTAAGGAAAAATATTTTTTAATATTTATTACTAGAGGGCGCGCGCGGCTTCGCCCGCTTATTAGGAGTGAATTCTAAAAAAAACCATGTTCAATAAAATATTTTTAACAGTCTGGATTTAATTTTTTATAAAAATCGATGGCAATTTAAAGATTTTTCCATATAAACTTTCAACCCCTTATTTGAACCCTTAGGGGGTGAATTCTTAAAAACCATTAAACACGTGTTTAATGAAATATTTTTAAGAATCTGAATTTGAAATTTTATAAAAATCGGTGCAGATTAAATTTTTTTTCCATACAAACTTTCAACCCATATTTCATCCCTTGGGGTTAAAATTTTTCAAATTCCCTTCTTAGTGGATGTCCAGAATATGAAAATAAACATCTGCCCAAGTTTCACGTTTCTACCATCAGCGGTTACGGCTCTGCGTGCGTCTTACCTCAGTCAGTCAGCACAAGTCCTTTTATATATATATAGATTTTCGCTTTGATAACGAGGCAAAGTGTGACGTTAAGTTTCTCTACTCAATAAAATATTTAAATACAATTATTTAAATAATAATTTTAATATTTTATTATGGCTCGTGATACGTCTAATATAGTAAGAACCCTTCCGTAGTGATTGTAATCCAAGATCTTTTAGAGGTAACAGTATTAATATGAAATGTACCATAAATTTAATATAAGTGCAAATAAAATATATAATGCTAAATAACATGTAGTCTGTCCGTTTTAATCTCTCGTGACATTTCTTAAGTATATCGAAGACGTCCTATCTTCCTCTCTACTATAATTGTAAAGAATCTTTAGTTATAATAAAAGGAAGAAAGCGCTAGGGCACCGCCCCGCCCCTACACCATAGATTCCTACCAGACCGTGGTTGCAGCAGTTTTTATCGAAGCCTCCGGGACGTTTGTGTGTGATCTTTTAACGTACTGGTTACGCTTGTTTATATTAAGATTGTATTAGAATGCTGATTCGTGACGTTCATTGATTTGTGAGATCAATATAAGTCGTTGGATCGAACGCACTATCGCATGATACCCCGTTCGTACAAATGTAAAATTTAGTAAAAGAAATTAAAATTCTAGGATTAATATTAGACTACAAATTAACTTTTAATAACCACATTAGATACATCACGAAAAACTACATCACTAAACATTTACAAACCTTTGGCACGAATGCAAAATTAAACTGGGGACTGAACCCTGAGATCAATAGAACAATATACAATGCAGTGACAGAGCCTAAAATACTTTATGCAGCCAGCGTATGGGCACCGGAGGTAGATAATATTAGTACTCTCAAGTACCTGCACAGCGTACAGAGAGGCTTCGCCCAGAAGATTATTACATCTTACAGGACGGTCTCTCAGGATGCTGCCCTGGCGCTTAGCGGGCTAATACCCCTCGATATGAGACTCCAAGAGGCTGCGCAAATTTACGAGGCAAAGCGAAGCAATCCACAAGATTTCCTTTGTGGCAGGATGGTCGAGAAAAGATCGAGCTCGGCCAGACGCCCCATCCGTCGGAGGAACTTGGGATGCGGTTCGAATGCCGCGAGGACCTTAAACCGGAAACTGTAAATACTCATGACCTTTAGGTCATGAGTATTTACAGTACCTTTTAAGGCATGATCATTTACACGGACGGAAGCAAGATTGATGGCGTGGTAGGGGCAACACTTTCGTGCTGGAAGAGTGACGTCGAAACGTTGGCCAGAAAGTACGTATTGGTGCCTTTCTGTACAGTGTTTCAGGCGGAGCTCTTCGCTCTCTACCAAGCCACCAAAATTGCGCTAAGTTCCTCGGAGCCGTTGACCTGCATACTAAGCGACTCCCGATCGGCTCTCAACTTGCTGGGAAACCAGGATGCGTCCCACCCAATAATATATTTCATTAAAGAAAATATAAAAAGATCTTTAAAAGAGGGTAAAAGTATCAAACTCTTCTGGGTGAAGGCGCATGTTGGTATACCAGGAAACGAGAGGGTAGACGAGCGAGCAAAAGCGGCAGCGGCAAACAAGAAAAAGGCACCGGACTATGATGAGTACCCGCTGTCGTATGTAAAGAGCAAAGTAAGAGAGAGGTCTGTAGAAGCTTGGAAAAGGAGGTACAGAGAATCCGACAAAGGCCAAACCACGAAAGTTTTCCTGCCAACAGCACAAACAGCTTTTAAAATAATAAAAAACTTAAAATTGAATGCAATTACAACTCAGGCACTTACAGGTCACGGGGGCTATGTGATGGAGAGTGTTTGGCGAAATATAAATTAAAAAGCACCGCTGAGTGCGATTGTAACCAGCAGAAGGAGGAAAGTTTCCTACACCTACTCATCGATTGCGCCATATTCTCCAAAGCCCGCCGTGACACTGAAAACTTTATGGACACTCCCATTAGTAGTAAAAATAATGGAGAATAAACAACAAAGAGAATATTTTGTGGAATTTTGTAACTAGGTAACAATAAGATCTTTAAAGAAAAATGGCAACACTAACATAAAATAAAATAAAAAAAAACCATATATAGTACCTATATATATAAAAAAAAATCGGTGCTACCATATTAAGTACATATTATAAAAACTAACAATATGAAAATATATGTAAAATCTATAACATACAGGTTATAGATTTTTTACCATAGTAAAAGTAAGTAGTAAAGTAGTTATGTTGTTAATTTAGATTCACATATAAAATGAAATCTTATAAATTTATAACAGAAAAAGTCCTGGCCTAGCAAAGAAGCAAAAAAAAAAAACAAACGTATACTTACTCAGACTAAAATATTTTAAACTTAGCTTTACATCAAAATAATATTTATACTGTATAATCCAAACTGGTTATTTCGATTAAACAATAAAAACCGTAAGAAACATTGCTCATACTAGAAAAAGTCTCCGGTCACGCCGGAGGAGAGTAGGTCAAATAATTAAAAAAAAACACGCACTATTGCAAGGCGCCCGATATGTTAAATAAACGCACGGCACACACCACACAGTCATGTCTCATTTGTTTTCTACATTAAAACAAGTTGTTAGACTCATA
>JAAIXJ010000840.1:0-10911 GCA_013403705.1 Heliconius hermathena
AACAAGTGTAAATAAATTTATTGTAAAAGCTGGATTTTATGTCTGACTTGTTGGTTCGCCTAACATATGTATACTATTCATTTAAATTAAATTAAAATACTCGTCGTTAACATTAAATTTAAATTTAGAAATTTAAATTGCTATATAAACAACTCGTGTAAGTCCATCTGGTGCTGCGGTAACAATTTATGCTTGTATCCAATTTACGCTTGATGCTCTCAATAGCCTTTAACGGTCATATAAATATGTGTAAAGTCGTATAAATAAATTAGGAACATTTTACGGATAAGGAATGGATCATCGGTGTTGATATATTTTTTGAAGGTGAAGTTGAATTTGCGTAAAATCTATGACTATGTAAATAAGCCTTATTTTCCAATGAGTTGTTATAATATTTATTTTTTCTTGACAAGAGAATTAGAAATATAACGTGCGGCAATAGGATAAAAATCTTTCTTGCGGAACCGATATCGAACATGCAACCGTCACCCAGTAGTAGTATGGATTCGTTGGGTCTGGCGCAAGCGCCAGACCCAACGAATGCCAGTGTGCCAGACCCCGCGAGTCGATGCGTCGGAACTAAAAAAAAAAAAAAAAAAAAAAAAAAAAAAAAAAAAAAAAAAAAAAAAAAAAAAAAAAAAAAAAAAAAAAAAAAAAAAAAAAAAAAAAAAAAAAAAAAAAAAAAAAAAAAAAAAAAAAAAAAAAAAAAAAAAAAAAAAAAAAAAAAAAAAAAAAAAAAAAAAAAAAAAAAAAAAAAAAAAAAAAAAAAAAAAAAAAAAAAAAAAAAAAAAAAAAAAAAAAAAAAAAAAAAAAAAAAAAAAAAAAAAAAAAAAAAAAAAAAAAAAAAAAAAAAAAAAAAAAAAAAAAAAAAAAAAAAAAAAAAAAAAAAAAAAAAAAAAAAAAAAAAAAAAAAAAAAAAAAAAAAAAAAAAAAAAAAAAAAAAAAAAAAAAAAAAAAAAAAAAAAAAAAAAAAAAAAAAAAAAAAAAAAAAAAAAAAAAAAAAAAAAAAAAAAAAAAAAAAAAAAAAAAAAAAAAAAAAAAAAAAAAAAAAAAAAAAAAAAAAAAAAAAAAAAAAAAAAAAAAAAAAAAAAAAAAAAAAAAAAAAAAAAAAAAAAAAAAAAAAAAAAAAAAAAAAAAAAAAAAAAAAAAAAAAAAAAAAAAAAAAAAAAAAAAAAAAAAAAAAAAAAAAAAAAAAAAAAAAAAAAAAAAAAAAAAAAAAAAAAAAAAAAAAAAAAAAAAAAAAAAAAAAAAAAAAAAAAAAAAAAAAAAAAAAAAAAAAAAAAAAAAAAAAAAAAAAAAAAAAAAAAAAAAAAAAAAAAAAAAAAAAAAAAAAAAAAAAAAAAAAAAAAAAAAAAAAAAAAAAAAAAAAAAAAAAAAAAAAAAAAAAAAAAAAAAAAAAAAAAAAAAAAAAAAAAAAAAAAAAAAAAAAAAAAAAAAAAAAAAAAAAAAAAAAAAAAAAAAAAAAAAAAAAAAAAAAAAAAAAAAAAAAAAAAAAAAAAAAAAAAAAAAAAAAAAAAAAAAAAAAAAAAAAAAAAAAAAAAAAAAAAAAAAAAAAAAAAAAAAAAAAAAAAAAAAAAAAAAAAAAAAAAAAAAAAAAAAAAAAAAAAAAAAAAAAAAAAAAAAAAAAAAAAAAAAAAAAAAAAAAAAAAAAAAAAAAAAAAAAAAAAAAAAAAAAAAAAAAAAAAAAAAAAAAAAAAAAAAAAAAAAAAAAAAAAAAAAAAAAAAAAAAAAAAAAAAAAAAAAAAAAAAAAAAAAAAAAAAAAAAAAAAAAAAAAAAAAAAAAAAAAAAAAAAAAAAAAAAAAAAAAAAAAAAAAAAAAAAAAAAAAAAAAAAAAAAAAAAAAAAAAAAAAAAAAAAAAAAAAAAAAAAAAAAAAAAAAAAAAAAAAAAAAAAAAAAAAAAAAAAAAAAAAAAAAAAAAAAAAAAAAAAAAAAAAAAAAAAAAAAAAAAAAAAAAAAAAAAAAAAAAAAAAAAAAAAAAAAAAAAAAAAAAAAAAAAAAAAAAAAAAAAAAAAAAAAAAAAAAAAAAAAAAAAAAAAAAAAAAAAAAAAAAAAAAAAAAAAAAAAAAAAAAAAAAAAAAAAAAAAAAAAAAAAAAAAAAAAAAAAAAAAAAAAAAAAAAAAAAAAAAAAAAAAAAAAAAAAAAAAAAAAAAAAAAAAAAAAAAAAAAAAAAAAAAAAAAAAAAAAAAAAAAAAAAAAAAAAAAAAAAAAAAAAAAAAAAAAAAAAAAAAAAAAAAAAAAAAAAAAAAAAAAAAAAAAAAAAAAAAAAAA
This sequence comes from Heliconius hermathena, assembly GCA_013403705.1. Classification (NCBI taxonomy): domain Eukaryota; kingdom Metazoa; phylum Arthropoda; class Insecta; order Lepidoptera; family Nymphalidae; genus Heliconius; species Heliconius hermathena. Next base: position 2,270 of record JAAIXJ010000840.1, read on the forward strand.
AAAAAAAAAAAAAAAAAAAAAAAAAAAAAAAAAAAAAAAAAAAAAAAAAAAANGAATTCGTTAAAAGTGCTGCTATAATTAACACTGAGTAAATACCTATATATGTTGTCAAATGTTATTGGTGTTTTATATTAGTTTCTAGTCATTTCAACTTCAGTTAATATTTATTTTGATGTTCAATACATAAACTTGTATTTTGTTATATTAGTGTTGTGTTGTTTTCCTTTTTACATTTCCCTTCTGAAACCTAATTTCAGAAGTGGGATACTTATCTAAGCCCATTAGGCCAGATCCTTGTACTTTATTATTTTGTTATTTTTGTGGGTGCAAATAAAACACCAGTCTCATTATTTATTGCTTATAAAGAAATACAGTGTTAAACATGGATGATGCACGAATAAATCACATAACAAATCACGTCGACACGATGGTCGCGGGTAGCGAGATTGGTCAAGACGCCATTTTATGGGTGGGGTGATGAAGCCATGTTATGGATCCCGAGCGCTAAGGGTACCTTAGGCGCTCGCGCTGGCGCTTTCATGGTGCTGTTGCAAGATTCACCGCTGTGCCGCCACCGTGTCGCTACGATGCGCTCACGCTCCCACGGTGCGCGATGCGTCTGCGAGCCTCTGCTCGTGATGCGCGACGCGTCTGCGAGCCTCTGCTCGTGATGTGCGACGCGTCTGCGAGCCTCTGCTCGTGATGCGCGACGCGTCTGCGAGCCTCTGCTCGTGGTGCGCGACACGTCTCTGCGCGTGTCTGCGCGCCTCTGCTAGCGATGTACGACGCGTCTGAGAGCCTCTGCTCGCAATGCGAGTCGCGTCTCTGCGAGTGTCTGCGGGCCTCACGTGATGCATCTCTGCTCGCATTGGTGCGACGTGCTCGAACTGCCGCCGTAGCTCCACTACTGCGAGGCGATTGCGCCTCGTGACGAAGCTAAGTCAAGAATAATTCTGCCAGGGATTATCCCGATAGCCATATTCTTTAAATACTGTTTACCATTAACTTTTGTCTTTTTGGAACTTAAAAGTTCAAGTAAGAATTTGAGTGAGGTTTTTGGTATGTAGACAGCAATCAAAGTTCCTTACTGAGGAACTCTCCAGCCGAGAAATTTGCAGCGCTGCCGATGACGGCGCATGACCAGGAAAGTACTAGACATGCTAATAACTGAAATGATTCAGAATGTTTATCACGTGACGCGGGCTGCCTTATGGGTGACGCTCATTCCTGGTTAAATGGAGGTTATAAATGACCGTACGTGATCGAGTTTTTGCCATTATTCCCACTAAAGTTAGATTGTGCTAACATTTTGTTTGACGTGATGCAAGCTAATTCTGGCAAATTTTGCTGTTATGCTGAGTACACTAGTAGTATTATATTGCGACTTAAAATAGTGAGAGGATTAAGTTATGAATTAAAGAGTACTAATAATTATATGTGGGATCACAGACCCACAGGTTAGAGCAGCGGCTGCAAACGCCAATCTGGCTTGTGAGGGTTCCATTCGATCTGGTTTGATTTTTATCAATATACTAGCTGCCCACTCGTGGCTTAGCCCGCATACCACCTTTAATACTTTTATTATGCTGCATTTGCCAACAGATTAATACATTCAATCATAACCACTACATGGCTGCTCCCAGTATAGAGATATTCAAGTCTAGGCTTGTGACCGTAAAGAGAGCGTTGAATTATTTTAATTTTACATTTTCTCGAAAAGTATACATTTAAATGACATGCTATTAAAGCCGAAGATTATCTTCATTTAATTTCCTTGAAGATTAAATATGGCTGACTTTAATACAATAAAAGTAGTATACTATGCTTTGTGCCAGTCTATATTTACATACTGCATTTTGTCTTGGGGTGGAGCTCCTAAATCACACCTTATCAAATTAGAAGTAGTCCAACGTGCTATACTTAAGGTGGCAACTTTTCGCCCATATCTATTCCCGTCAGAAGACTTATACAGGTCATGTGGATTATTATCTATACAACAGCTATTTATCCTGCATATCATATTAAAACAACACTCATCTGTGAAGTACCAGCCCCCAAAGCTTGTTGATAAAAGACTTAACTATAAAGTTTGTAAAAGTAAGTTTTTTAACACCAAATTTAGCAAGAGGTTCGCTTGCTTTCTCGGATCATTTCCTTATAATAAATGTAATAAAAATCTGAACACTGTCCATTAAATAAATATTGCTGTAAAAAGGCAGTATATGACTGGTTGTCTAAGCTTAATTATGAGAAAACTGAAAGACTACTCCATACAGTTATGTGAACAACACTTTGTCATAAATGCATAGATCGCACATATCCTTACGCACGCACACACATGCACACACGCACTCACACACACACACACATATACTCACACACATACATACACACACATATATACACACACACACATACACACACACACACACACACATACGCACACAAACACACACCGCCTATTCAGCTTCATACGTTATAATAATTAAATGTTCTAACTTAATGTTAGTTATAAAAAATTATTTTAATTTTACATTTTCTCGAAAAGTATACTTTAAATTACATGCTATTAAAGCCGAAGATTATCTTCATTAAATTTCCTTGAAGATTAAATAACTTTCGCTCGTAAATTTCAATGTACATGTGAAATAAAAATAGATGAAATATCACCTTACAATTTTCAAATATGTTTTGTCACAAAATGCCTTATTGTCAATTATTTATAAGAGATAGATATATGGCGTCGCGGAGTTTATTTTAGATCTAACAAAATTGAATATGTTTGTCATATAACGTAAAGGCATATAATAAGCAATATGTGCAGCGCACGCGCTTAAAGCAATCTTAAAGCAATTCTATGGCGTTCCTTAATATTGTTATTTCGTTATTTAACTAAGACTTACACTGTAATGTTATATGTACTTCTAAATAATGCAGTTTTCATACTAAACAATAAGAAAGTAAATCGGACCAGTAGATCCAGAGATCTTAGCGATTAAACACACAAACAGACTCTTCCGTTTTATTATATTAGTATTGGCACCGTGCACGACTACAGCGCCACCCAGCGTACGCAAATTTGTTGGCTCTGATGGTTTCGTTTTAAGATTTTACTTTCTACATTTTTGCAAATTATTGTTTTTAGAAAATACTTGTGCAAATGATTATAATAATACAATACTAGTCAATTGAAACGTTATTTTACTGAAAATGATTTCAGTAATGTGTTGTAGCTTTGACCATGTCCATTACATAATTATGTTCCTGTTCCTGTACATGCGCCTGCATAGAATCTATCCCTTGCATAACATATCTTGGTGTAAACATTGACAACAACTTAACCTTCCAAGAACATATTAGATTTCTAACTGCCAGAACTTGAAAATTTATTTATTTATTTAAAACACTTCGGAATATGGCTGACTTTAATATAATAAAAGTAGTATACTACGCTTTGTGCCAGTCTATATTTACATACTGCATTTTGTCTTGGGGTGGAGCTGCTAAATCACACCTTATCAAATTAGAAGTAGCCCAACGTGCTATACTTAAGGTGGCAACTTTTCGCCCATATCTATTCCCCTCAGAAGACTTGTACAGGTCATGAGGATTATTATCTATACGACAGCTATTTATCCTGCATATCATATTAAAACAACACTCATCTGTGAAGTATCAGCCCCTAAAGCTTGTTGATAAAAGACTTAACTATAAAGTTTGCAAAAGTAAGTTTTTTTTAACACCAAATTTAGCAAGAGGTTTGCTTGCTTTCTCGGATCATTTCCTTATAATAAATGTAATAAAAATCTAAACATATGTCCATTAAATAAATATCGCTGTAAAAAGGCAGTATATGACTGGTTGTCTAAGCTTAATTATGAGAAAACTGAAAGACTACCATACAGTTATGTGAACAACACTTTGTCATAAATGCATAGATCGCATATATCCTTACGCACGCACATACATGCACACATGCACGCACTCACTCACACACATACACACACACATACACACACATACACACACACATACATACACACACACACACATACATACATACACACACATACCCACACAAACACACACCGCCTATTCAGCTTCATACATTATAATAATTAAATGTTCTAACTTAATGTTAGTTACAAATAATTCTAGTTAGTTATATTAGTTAGTCTATAAATAATACTAACAATGTTCTTAATGTTCATGATGTTTGTTAGGGGAAGGACCTGGCGACCTGAAACATAGGGAATCCTAGTTCAGGCGTCAGTACTTTTTGTTAACTGTACAGATGATTTTTGCTAAATAAAATTATTATTATTATTTTAAATCAAGATGCTTTAATTGTGGGCAGACAGGATATAAGCTACATAATGCACAAAGAAACCTAAAAGAGGTTCAGTCTCTCAGCAAATTATAAATAGTAACAGTATAACTTGCAGTCTGTAAGAAAAATAGGTCCAGTCTTCGAAATGCCTATAGTGTTTTTATGTAACAATATGTTTGTGTATTTATGTAACGAATGGTCTACTCTCGCATCTAGGGATAATGATTTAACTATAACTGTGATACAAGGTATTCCTATGGATGTTTTAAGTGATAGTGGTGATTTGAATGTTTCTTTAATATCATCAAACATTCTTAAATATTTACCTTAAAAGGAATAAGAGATACCATTACTAAATTAAAGACTTTTGTTACCTTAACTATTGAAATTGACAAAATCTAAATTGAGGTCGACTGTACTTGTTCCGGGATATTGCATGACTGTTTCAATTACAGTAGGTACGGACAGGTCTTAACTGAGATGGTATAATGTACATACGGTCAAAGAATAAACAATATCTAACAAGATCTTTTTTACAGGAAGAAACAAACTTAAGAAAAGGAAGTTTTTCCATAAAACTTCAAAAATGTTTATTTCATCAACAGATATTGAATATTGAGGTTGAATTATAAATAGAGGTCAGGTTAGGCCGAGTCTCTATAAGCCTGAGGCAATTAATTATTGAATGGTTCATTTGGTAGAACCACTTGAGGTACCATGGCATGGGGAATGGTGACCGGAAACTTGTACTGCACTTTTTAGATGACAAGTGATTTTGACAGTATTGTACTAATTTCTGCTTTGTTATTTAACACTATTTCTTTCTAAATCATTACATCTCACAATCATTACATCTCACAATCATTACATCTCACAGTCATTACATCTCACAATCATTACATCTCACAATCATTACATCTCACAATCATTACATCTCACAATCATTATATCTCACAATCATTACATCTTCTTCACAATCATTACATACAGATCTACACTTTATTTTTCTCTTCCTCCATTAATTTGTTTTAATTTGATTTTTTTAGCAACAAAGAGGAGTGAGTGAGTTCAATTGGACGTTTGGTCCCATTGGACACATTTTGTGTAAGTAAATATTGGACGCATGGTCTGATAAACACATGATTTTTAATAGACGCTTGGTCTGATAAACACATGATTTTTAATAGACGCTTGGTCTGAAAAGGCGCTTGGCCTCAGAAAATATCTTGGCGGGCGCATGGCCCTGAAAGATTTTGTGAAGGGCGCTTGGCTCTAAATGACGCATGGTCAATGTGGTGGACGCTTGGTCCTTGCAGACAGAAGGGACGCCTTCTGACTGTTTTGTTCACAGGTTCCAGAGTTTGGTGCACTGGACTGTAGATACTTGGATAAGAAGATTTGACAGGGTTAAGAATGAGAGCTCTCAAAACTTTTTATTTTTATTTACTTTTTATATTTCTTTTTACAGATATTTTGATTGCCTGTCTGTTTATGTCTAAACATTAATAAAATTTAAATTCTAGATGATGAAGACTTCTGAAGAATTTTCATCAATACCGCCACGAAACGACGAGTTTTACTTTTTTACGCTTTATTCCGCATAAAGTAGGATAAACAGAGGGTACCTAGTGTTATGACACTCCATTCCCCACCTTTCACCAAATTTTAGAGACAGTGTGTTTAAAGCAGTAGAGCTCACCGATTCGTTTTCTCTTGTCACCAGAAGAACGAAATAAATATATTTTTTTTTATTTCTCGAATGGGAATAGAAGCTACAACTTAAAATTTGAATAAGACGCGAAATCACGAAATAAAGTTAGTATAAAGTATTATTAAGTAAAAGTTGTTTACCGGCGTCTATGTTTAACCTGATTGGTAAACTAGCTTAATAATATTTATTATTCCATCAGCCGTTTCATATAATTGTTGTAATAAAAGGAAAAAAACAAAGTAGTTAATATTAACTTGTACACTCGCGGCCGCGGTCGTACTGCACGCTTACTGTTTGGAATATTTTAAATTATATTCTGTTGTGTAATATAAAGTTTGAAAACATTGTAAAATTTTGTTCGTGAGCTTCGTAGTGTTTCAGATAAGAAGAACAACACGTGATTGGTCATTCTCGCTAATTATTCTGCAAGGTATGTTTCAATTTTAGAATCTTGCAACTTGTCCACAGAAAATATATAGATATATTTTTCAGGGAGGCCTTGGCCTTAGCTTTGACGGATCTTTTTTTATAATATAAAAAATTTTGGCTTCATTTTTTTTATAAAAAGTTTTTTCTAACGCTAAAAATTCTCTCCATCAAATTTATTTAAGAAGATCTAGTCACCCCTTAATTAACACCTGCTATGGGGAAAGAGAAGTAAGGGAACATAGGATCCTATCCTAGTAAGACACTTCGTTCTCCATTAAGACAAGTCGTTCGTCACTTTCCGCCAATTTCTTGCGTGTTGAGTGACAAAGTTCGTCGCCGCGCTATGCCTCGTTACCAGGATGAGGTAATGACAATATTAAATCCTCCAAAAAGTCACGGGCCCAATAATTTCCGTGGTGTGATTTTGTATTTTTTTTAGACAATTAGTTAATAAATATCATATACTTCCCATATTCGTCAAAACAGCCCCATAATGTAACACGTTGACAATAACTATACATTGCAGTTATTCAAGCGTACCACAATAACCAGGGCGCCAGTACCTGAAACAAATGAAAACATGGATAGATTAATATACAATATTCATTTGAATTCTTTGTAATAATTACGAATTATATTGACGCCGTAGTGGCGCAGCGGTATAACGCGATGGTTGTAGGTTCGATCTTTTCTTCAGAGTAATTATTTTCATCTCCCTTCTTTAGGGAGACAAAGCGCGTCGTAAATTCCGCCACTCAATTACGCAGTTTCGAATTCAGATGGAGAGTGAGATATCTTATGGAATGTCTTGATACTAGGCTCTTTGCGTCTATCCTGTAAAAAACCTTATTTGAATTGACTAACACTTCTCTACACGAGGGCATAATTTCACATGAGGTTTTTAAAAATGAATCATATATATTTTAACTATATATCCCGCATACATCAGGTTAAGCAGAACCATGTATTAAAACACTCTGTTCCCACTTTCCGTTGAATTTTTGAGATATTGCGAGTGGAGTGGCAGAACTCAACGCCGCGCTAAGTCTTATCTTCAGAGCGAGGAAAATAAAAATATTAAATAATTCAGTACCACGAGTAGCAATCAAATCAACAACCGCCGCGTTTACAATCATAGTCTGTGCCACTCCGCAACGACGGCCTCTTACTGAAAGATGCTTCCTAAAAAATCTATACTTAGAAATAAACGATGAAATGGCTTTGTTTATAAACATCGTTCATACGAGGGCGCGATCAAGTAAAGCAGTCACGTTGTCTCATAGAGGAGACGGTATTGCGAATAAAAACTGACGCTTTAAATATTCACAGGTCTTAATAATAATAATAATTAACTCTTTATTGTACACCCAAGAAAAGACACAGAAATACAATAAAAATATATAAATGTACAAAAGGCGGCCTTATTGCTTAATAGCAATAGCAAAGGTCTGCCAGGCAACCTTCAAGCAGAGGAAATAGCAAATTTAGATATTAAGATAGATAGGGGTAGGGTGCAAAAAAAAAAAAGAAATATATTTATATATAAATATATATAAGGGTATAAAATAAATTAGAATGTAATTATCATAACATATTATACACATATACCATATACAATATACATACTATTATAAATTATACACATATAGAAATATCAGTATACAAACATAACATACATAAATAAATATATACATATAGATATACATACATACAAATAAATATATATATATACACTATTATATATACATATATAAAGAGCTATAAGGTAAGAATAAAATTTGTAATGGCAAAAAAAAAAAAGGAAAAGAAGCTAAATCTTAAAGTGACATAAAGTGTAACTTTAAGCGACGTTTGAAGGTCAAAAATGTTTTGGCATTTCTGACATATAAAGGAAGGGAGTTCCACAATCTACACGCAGTTACAGTAAATGAACTGCTGTAAAAGGAAGAAGTGTGAGAAGGTATTTTTAGGGTGAGATTACGTTCAGAGCGAAGAGTTCGGGAATGTGTCCCGCCCAAAAACTCAAAACGTTCTTTAAGGTAAGGAGGGGAAATTGGATTGAACAGAATACAGTAAAGAAGATGAAGTATGTGAGTATTCCTGCGAAGGCGGATAGGGAGCCACTTGAGTTATTTACGGAAATTAGAGATGTGATCAAATTTTCGTAAACCA
>JAAIXJ010000840.1:12218-43117 GCA_013403705.1 Heliconius hermathena
GTTGATTTAACATCACTTCGCCGCCGTTTGCTACATACCTACGCTAGTTGCTGCGACTCGATTTCTTGAATGAAGCGTGTGCGACGTTGCCGCTTTGAAAGCTTAGTGTGCGCGTATGTGTGCGTGTTTATAATATTCTTGACAAATGGCGTTTTATTTTAAAACGATTATTTTATTATTTATTTTGTTTGAAAAAAAAACTTTTTCATTTTTGGGAATTTATTTTTTTCTGAACTATATTAGGCTTTTATAGAGTAGTTAAAACTGTGGTTTTAATTAATGTGGTGCTGACACTTCCACCCTGTATATTCCATTGTTTGATTTTTTATACCATTTCACTTATAAAAAATATAATCAATTCAGCTTCACAGCAGGGTAGGCAGAGGAGACCGAGTGTTAAGACACTACGTTTTTCTTCCAATCGTCCTTGGTTGCGTTGAGTGTTGAGTGGCCCCACTCAATGTCGAGCTTTTTGCCAGAGCGAAATATTAATAAATAATAATTCATTCCTTCTAGTGGGGATCGAACTCACTACTGTACTATTTGTGCTCTTGTGCCACGTCAGCTTAATATTTCACTGTTATTAGCACTATAGATATCAAAACGAATATTCAAATTAACTCCTAAGAACTACGCGATCAATAATAAAGAGGCTCCAACACAATCGTGAACCAAACATCGCTTGCAAGAACAATATCGTCGTTCGAATATCTCGAGCTTAAAACGGAAATCTCAAAGGAATGTCTTTTGTTCGTGAACAATGCTCCATGTACTTCAATCTTATCTGTAAGTGGTGAATTTATCTGAAACTACCTACCGCCTATGAATATAGAACTTGAAGAAATTTAATTTATATATTTGTGAAAGAGGCTTCTAATTTTTAATTACAATTATTATATTTTTATTATACAGTTTCACGCTGTAACCTGAATAAAGCAGGGCAGGCAGAGGGAACCTAATGTTAAGACACTCCGTTCTTCACGACCAGTCCAACTTTCGAAGTATTGCGTGTTTTGACTTATTACTAGAGCGAATAAATGAAAATAATTTATTCCACAAAGTGAGAATCGAATCCACAACCGTCGCGCTTACGCTGACATGCTGCGCCGCTGCAACACAACGTATCAGTATATTCAATTTTACACTTTTTAAAACCTTATGCAATAAGAGGTTCTGTATTTGTACCATACATCTTAATATGCGACAGAGAGAATCTAGTGCTAAGAGCCTCCGTGGTCCATTTTTTTTCTAAATTTGAGATACTGACTCAACATAGTGCTTTGTCTTCCCAGAGATCGAACCCACAACTATCGCGTTTACAATTGGACGTTATGCCAAAAACTTATCTTGCGTTGATCGGTTATTGACTAACGCCCAATATTAATAATGTATCTCCTATCTCGGGTTAACGTCAATCTTCGATTGTTCCACATATCTATCCAAGCTCTAACCTGCGGGCCAATAACCAAACCGGGCAATGTCAACTTATGTTCAAAGATAGATTGCATGGCTCCCCTTGCCCTACCGATAACTCCGTTTTACGTAAAAATTTTAAATTATCGAAATCCTCATGTATGTGCTAAAATTATTACTACTTACAAAAGTCCTTTAAAAACAATTTTTGATGAAATAACAAATCTGTAAGTCCCAAAATACTAAAAAAATAATAAACACACAATATTAAAACTCTTAAATTAATGTGCATAGGTGCGTAAAATGGAACTCGAATATATTGTCATTTTGAAGCTTCTTCTAATCTGTCTTTTATAATTTCATAATTTATTGTTAGTTTTAAGATACCCTTATTACAAACGTATTTTTATGTACATACATATTGTTTGGCATAACTCGAAACGCCATAAACTAACAACTAAAGTGAACTGAAGATATTCCATTTTATAATAATGTGTTAGAAGTTACAAAAAACACTTTTACGATGGACTCCGGCATTCTAAGTATCGTATTCATCGTTTTGTTTATGAAGTTTAAATACAAATGCTTTTTGCGAGTAGAGTAGTTTTCTGCGAATATATATACCTATATAATTTGTTGAATCCATTAATTAATATCGTTTTGTTTGATAGGTGTCATATTGTTTATTGTTTTGCTTAATAATTTAAGAATTGTACTAGATTATTATTTCAACTAATTTTGATGAATGCTTTACTGAACAATGAAGTAATAAATACTTTCCTTTTTTCAGTGAAATAGAAAACAATGATGGTGACCACTGCAAGAAATGTATGGAAAATAAGACTGATAAAATTACAAAACATAAGGGTCAAATTAAGAATTAAAAAATATTAATATAAGAGACAAATAAAAAAAAATTAGGTTACATTTTCTTTAATAATAAAAAAAATACAATACATATTGTTTTCCTTATACACACCTCCAAAAAAAAATAAAAATATAATTTACTTACAATCTTTTCACTCCTTTAGCAATTTATAAATATAAAATACATTAACAATTATTCATCTTATAAGGAAATGATATATGAAAGATGTCCTTTCTGTGATATATCCAACTGAAATGCTGTCCCTATTATCTATTATGTCACGAAGGTACTTCTACTCCTTCTGGTACATCCATAAAATTAAAATCTCTGCAAGTGGAGTGCCATAATAGGAAATTATCTTTCAAATGCTCTGAAAATATAAAATTTATATATTAAAAAATATATATATTAGGTATATAATTAGTGAATACAAATAAATAAATAAATAAATCAGCTTCACGATGTATCACACATATAGCAGGGTAGGCAAAGGGTACCCAGTGTTCGTTGCGGGACTCAATGCCTCGGCATCAGAGTGAAGAAAATGGAAATATAAATTTAAGTAAATATTTCATCTGTTCGAGTGGGGATCGAACCCACAACCAAAAGGTTTTACAGTCACACTTTGTGCCACTGGACCACGACTGGCCTCTAGTGATACAAATATGTTTAATACTATAATAGTTACACATAATACTAATAAATAGAAATTGTTTTTTTTTATTTATTCAAAATCTCATAACTTCCACTTTAACATATGGTCCGTATCCTTTTTTCCATACCATTTTTTTATATTTTAATTTTTTTTCTCCAAATCTAAGGTTAAATAATATCTAAACCAGTTTAATCTTATACATCTTATACTAATAATAAGTTATCATGATACCTTTCTATTATATTCCTGGTTTAATATGCGCTTGCTTGCAGTTTAGCTTCACTACTTGGATTAAGAACTTGTGTTAATAAATATGATCTATTTGGATAAGCACTATCATGTAGCCTACATTGATTACCATAATGTTTTGCATCACATTTTGCAAAATCAGTAATTGAATAATTTTATATACCTGCAATAAAATATAAAATAATATTTTAGAAAAGTATAAAATAGTAATTTAGAAAATCAGCAACTGAAATTAATAAGCCCACAGCTCAAATTAAGAAATGAAATAGTAACTGATATTAAATATAGAAACAAGTTTGCATAATTTGCCTGCTTTTTTAAAGAAAAACTTTTAAGAAACTTTATATATATTGATAATACTCACATGGTGATTGGATCAATTGCAGCAATAGCTCCAGGAAAACCCACCAATTCTATAGAATTTTTCTGCACTCTATTGACATACTTTTATATGCTCACTGCATATATTTGCAATGGCTTATAGTAACTTTATAACACTATCATTATTATCACTCGAAGAAATGTCACTCCACATATTTCTTTACCTTCTAAACAAAATAAAGTATAAATGCAATATTGCAATCCGAAGATATGATAAAGTAAACCCCCAAACGTCTCGGATAGCAATAAGCTGTCATTTTTGCTATCGAACCTAATGTCAAAATGAACAGATCGTTTATTGGCACGCACGACATGTCATTTTCATACAAACTTCAATCTTAATCCCCCGTTTGTCCTCCCAAAGATAGATTGACGTTAAAGATTGAAAATGAAGTACCTCGATTGGTTATTGGCGAACAATACTCAAAAAATAGATTGATATATCAAACTATGATAGCAATTTATGGATTAGGATTGATTATTAACATCGGGCGTAAGACTTTGTTAATATACTTTAGGGGAGACCGGGGTTGGTTGACCAAGTTTCAGCTTAAACGTTTCTATTTTTATTTCTCTTGAGTACATTAATTTTAAAATAGACTCAGTTAATAGCTTTACTATTAAGCTTTGGGAAAATCCTGAATAAAGTACCTTATTGATTATGATATAGAGTACAGGGCAGTTCTTGTAAAATAGGAAAAACTGGTCAGGTTGACCAGTTTTTCCTATTTTACATACATGCTTGGGGTTGGTTGACTATACACCTGGGGTAAGTTGATCTATGAAAATGCAATGGTAAAATCTACAATGAAATGGAATAAAAGACACAAACATGTATTAATTATTTATTTTATTGTAACTACTACCACCACCACTTCATTTACACAAAATAAAATTCAAATTATAAGAATAAATTCAGTCTTCTAAATCAAAGGTGCAATTACTTTTTCTGGTATATCTATGTATATAGTGCTTCTAATTTCGATATTTTTTTTATTTTTTCGTCATATTTACGACGTAGCGTTGAAGTGTTTTATATGGTATATCAAACTCTATCCGTAGCCGTAGAATTAATACTTGTTGATATGCTCTGTCTATTCCATCTTTGGGTGTACTCCCTCTTTTATTATTTTTTTGTATGTTCGCATGGTCCTGAAATAACAATTTTTGGATAAAATTTTGAAAAATGCCGATTTCATTTTATGTGTGAAATATCCATCCAATGGGCTCATGGTGGCATAATATTATGGGGCTGGTTGACCAGGTGATCAACTAACACTATTATACATTGGTCTACTAGCCCCGAACCACCTTTAATTTTTAACCACGTGCCACAACCCCAAGACTGCGACGAAATCATATAGATACACAAAAGAAAGAGCATAAGTCACAATTTCTTTATAAATTCTTTGACAAGCAATAACTATGAATAAAGAGCAATTATTAATTTTTAATAATTAAATAATATTACGGCAAAATTAATTACTTACGTGTGTTGTTTTTCAATATTACGTTCCTTCTCTCAAACGACGTGCATGTGCGATGCCGCGTTCCCGGTGGCTGAGTGGACGGAGGTGACGGGCTCTCGTTCCACATTACCGGGCTTAACGCTATTACATAGGATGAGTTTTTGATAGTTAATCAACCTACCCCTATAGTCAACCAACCTCGGTCTCCCCTACGGGGTATTAGTCAAATCTTTTAGACCTACGCTGCGATCAGAGTCAATTTGGGCACTTACAATGTGTCATACATAACTTTTAGTTGATCCTATTTGGTCATAGAGGTGTATTTAAATTCAAATAAAAAAAATTGTAGATCAGCGGGAAGCATAACTTATAAATGTTCACTTCCAAAATTCCGAAGAAAAGGTCTCCAATTCCTTACAAATTTAATAGTAGCATTAATTTGCAGAAGATAGTTAGATGTAGAGTATAGAGATATCGGTATTAAATATTTCATTCTCCCGAGTGGCAATCGAACCCACAACCGTTGAGTGTACAGTCGCACGCTTGGGCCTCTGAGCCACGACGACTTAAATAAATCTTGGCTTATATGCATATAACTTTTTTATAACGCAGAATATCTGTGATATTCTAATCATAAAATAAATGTTGTACATAAAATAAATAAATAAATCAGCTTCACGCTGTATCCCGCACACAGCAGGGTAGGCAGAGGGAACCTAGTGTTAAGACACTCCGTTCCCCACTTTCTGCCGAAATCTTGTACATTTTCTACTTTAATTTAAATTTGAATTATAATTTAAATTTCATTAGAAAAAGTATGTTATTCTAGAATAATGGAAAAAAAACTCATTTCAATTTTCAAGTATAAAGTTTCAAAGTTTTTTCAAAGTTCGAAAATATTTTTAATTAGCAATATTTAATTAAATAATGTTGGAATAAACGAAAAAAACATCAAATATTATAAGTAATGAAGTTATTATTTAATTAAAATCTATAAAAACTAAGACACATATTCGATTCCCACAAAAAGAGATATCTATAAAAAATCTACTAACAGGTACTAGTTACGTATCGGGTCCTAGAGGATGTGTTTTGAGGCAACCAGTAGTCGTAGTGGTTAGAACAGAACCAATAAAATACACAACGGTGTCTCTACGCTAGCTAAAATTAACCAATTGTTTCTTAGTATCTAATAACTGAATAAACTTAAGTACTACATGTTATGCTAACGTAACTGTTGGGTTTGTATAGATAAACAAAAAATACTAGACAAGGAGAAAAAAAACAACGTCACGCTTTTGCCCCTACACTAAGACTAAATTACTTAAATCTTTTAAAAAATCTGGTTTTGGCTATCCTTTTTTAAATACTTTTTCTTAAAGAAAGTAATCTGCAATAGACTTACACTGAGATTAAAAGAGATTGCATTCGGAATTTCAAATTTATACGATATCTTGTGTGTGTATGGTAATTTATACGCCACAAAGCTTTGAGACTCACTCAAACAGGTATGCTACACTTAAAGACTACTTAGGTAATCGTAATATTTTTGTAGTACATATATTACACATTTTTTAACATTTTTAAAGTGTTGTTCTTCAGAGAGATCAGAACCTAGTGTTAAAACACTCCTTTCTACACTTCCTGTTCAAACTCGAAACCTTACAGGATATATGACGTGTATTAGTGATATACCTCAAAGCTGCACTTTGTCTCCTATAACCAGGAAATGACGACTATCCGACGACTATCGTGTTTACTCCGTCTCAATATTAAATAACTATAACTAACAGTACAAATGACAGTTTTTTCTCTATTGCGCTATAACGATCAGAACTCCTTAACATAAACATTAAAGTATACTAAAGCGTTCGATCGCGAAATGAAGATCTTTTCGAGACAAAGATTTAACGATAAAGGTTAAATACAGTCATAATATTTTTTATTCTATATTTAAATATCAATTCTAAGGACAAGTTGTCTCGACAAAATCTTAGGACACAGGTGAAAGTGCGTATAATTGAGTTTACATGATTTCACATACACTAACACACATAAACGCAACGTAACACGGCAAGTTAAAAAAATCTTGTTATTAGATAAAATAATGAACGACGGCGTCGCGGCGTAAACACGTGATCTATTGCACGCGAAGTGAGTTAGAAAGTGATAAATGCTCACCACTAACGCCCAATATTAATAACCTATCTCCAACGTCAATCTTAGATTGTTTCATATATTTTTCAATCTAGAGATTGGATAGATGTATGAAACAATCTAAGATTGACGTTGGAGATAGGTTATTAATATTGGGCGTAAGAAGCATCATGAATCAGAATTTTTTCTCTATCTGTATGATATGTTTTTTTTCGTGCATTGTCCCGCAGTGCATTATCCCGCATATAGCAGGGAAGGCAGAGGAAACCTCGAATTAAGACACTATGTTTCCCACGCACCGAGTAACTTTTAATTCTTTGCCTGTTGAGTGGCGGATATAGCGGTCGGATGCGGTCTATACAGCGCATTGTCAGAGCGATGAAATGAAAATGATACATTCCTTCAGTTGAAATCGAACCCACACCTATCATGCGCAAAATTGTGCCTCTCTACCACGATTGGCCTTATTACTACTGGTTTTAGAATGTTGACATTTGCTCTGTAGTTTAGAGAGCGTTTAAAGGCACTAAGCAGAGGATTTCGCTAAATTCCTACGGGAACACGTTTTTTTCACTTTTTTTTGCCGTGTGATCCGGGCCTAGAATAGGATCATCCTGGTACTCGTGGTGTCGTAAGAGGCGACTAAAGTACGTGTGGTAGAGTCACGCCGCCTGGAATGGCAACACGCATGGGCAGACTCGACCGGATCATTACCACCCTCAGCATTTAAAACCGGCGATAAGTAGTGGCTTTATGCCACTGCGTTTCGCATCAGGTAATGCCGGGCTCCAGCGGCCGACCTACCTTAAAGGCCGGCAACGCACCTGCTCCTCTGGTGTTACAAGAGGTCGTGGGCGACGGTGATCACTTACCATCAGGTGACCCGAACGCTCGTTTGCCTTGTCTTTTCCATAAAAAAAAAACAACAGGATGTAAACGCAAACTGGGTTGCGGCCAACAACTAATATTAATTTATACTAATATTAGTTTGTTTCGTTAATCGCGCTGATCTCAGGAACTACTGTATAGGATAGTCCAATCAACGAGTAAGGCTATAGCAATATTTATTTAAATTTATATTTCCATTTCTTCACTCTGGTCTCGAGGCTAAGCGCGGCGTTGAGTTCTGCCACTTAACACGCAAAGCCTCCAGAAAATCGGCAGAAAGTGGGGAACGGAGTGTCTTAACACTAGGTTCTCTCTGCCTACCCTGCTTTGTGCAGGATACAGCGTGAAGCTGATTTAATTTGATTTAATTTTTTTGAACAAACTTCAATTAACTTAATTTGTTTGAAACAAAGGAAAGCTAAGATACTTTAGCCAGTGAATCTGATGAAGAAATAATATGCAGCAGTTATTACAGTATAAAATTAAAGTTATTATAAGTTCGTGCTGCATCCCACACACAGTATGCTATGCAAAGGGAACCTACTGTTAAGACACTCCGATATCTATTTTTCGCCAAATCCGCCAGCGCCTCGCTGTGCCTCGACACCAAAGCAAGAAATGAGAGTTCCTCGAGTGAGACTCCACACAAAATGTCGCGTACACCGTCAAACGCTTGTGCCTCTGCGCCACGACTGGCCTCGTTATTACATATAAAACAGCATAACAAAAGAATATAATGATTCTATATACATAATACATACAAAGGATATTCAATTAAACGGGTGCTCTTATTATTCACACGATTACCTCGTTCAGTTCGGGATTACCGCCGCGACACGTGTACGAGACACTATGGAAATTATAATACATTATATATTACTAAAGTTTTTTGTGTATTACTAGTACTATATAGTAGTAAAATGTCGTAAGAATTTAGAGGAATCCGTTCGTACTGCCCAAATGCCGGCTGTGCATTGTTGGTCGAAAGCGGAAGAGTTTTATATATAATTTTGGGAACCAGATTAGCAAATATTACAAGTCACGAAACTTTCTCAGGAGTCACGATCCTACTTTGCATTAAATCTATCAATCCATACTAGAGAAATTTATTCATAGGTTATCTTTATATGTTTCATTTGAGATATATGTTCTATGAAGCCACCAACCTACCAACTAAAGGGTTGGGATGCGTTTCAAAAATGTGTAAACGAAACCCTAATAGTTACTGAGCCTTTGTCATCCTTTTGTCCGCCCTTTCATCAAACTATCAGAAGTCCAATATCGCACAGGTAAACTATCAATATTATCATATATTACTTTACTAGACTCTTGTAGCCCGTGGTCGTAAGTTGAATTTTTTTACAGCTTACGCTGTGCTATCTCGTAGAAAGGAAATAGACGCTTCGTTGTAATTCTTGAACCGGAATTTATGTTTTAGCTTCACTCTTTACCTTTCTTATAGATATCGTCTTAAAAAATGAAAATATTTCATTCTCCTTAGTGAGAATGGAACCTACAGACGTCGCCTTTACTTTCACTATGCCGTTGCGCCACAACGGCCTTTATTAAATGCATGGTATGTACTTGTATAGTGACACCTGATTGTAAACTACTTTACCAGAGTACCGCGTTTTAAGTAAAGACGCTGTTGAGTATCGTCGTTGCTGGCAACTTCCTTTGTAAACGATATCTTGTCTACACTATGTGGGACATTCAGCTATACTACTGTACTTTAGTATAGCCTTCTTAGATACGTTACAGATTTTATGTAATTTATTAGTAAAATTCAACTGAAACTACAAAACAATTAGATTTTAATTAACTCTAAACATTTTCAGAAGAAACAATTTTGCCATAGATAAAAAAACTAAATACAGAAAACATTAAAATACATTCCGTATCGAATGCTGATCGTCGCACTTTATGTAATTAGACTGGAGAAATGAAAATATTTTAGGTACGTTTATGTAGTAAGAGAGATAGGGGAAGAAGACCTCAGTTGACCTTCGAGAACACAGTATCGATGATTGTGGAGGATTATAAAGAGGGTCGATGACAGCATAAGACAGCGTATGATGCGAAAGAGTTAAGCAAAAATAATAGTAAAAAGAAAACAATCTTTACTGAGAATCGAATCTTTACTCGTCGCGTCTTATATACACTGTCCCACAATACCTCGATGGTGTCATAATATTATTTAGTAATAACAAAGTTTATCCCGACACAGCTTACACATAATCTCTAAAATTATATTTATTACAATACAACTTATAATAAATGCACAACACGTGTCGTAGTTCGTGAAGGGATGGAGTACAAAGCCGGGCTCCAGTAGATGTCAGATTATTTGCGGAATATAAAGCCGGTTGATTTCATTATATTTTTTTTTATTCTTAGTCCAGAATAGGTTTTGTAGAGAAGGTCGTAAGTTTATGAGTTCTGAATTCTATTGCCGGACGAAGACAGGGACAGATTTATTTTAAGCGTGTAATATTGGCGTTCGAAGTTTAACATTTTTGTTGTTCTGTTATACATACACTATAGACAAACCCTTAGTTTAATATAAATTATAATTGAATACATAAAACTCCTTTATTGCTACTGACTGACTACTGGATTTAGAAAGTTGAAATTTGAAATGTAGTAAGGTGCTAAGAAAGGATATATCAAAATTCTTACGGGAACGGAAAAAAACGAAATTGCCTCAATGGTCTATATTTGGTTCTTACTTTTGCGGAACAAAACTTAATTAAATAAATTACACAAACAAATGGCTTCTTACTATATGTTGCATGTAACAGGGCAGACAGAGGGAACCTAGCGTTAAAACACTTCTTATCCAACTTTCCGTCCATTTTCGAGTTTACAACGCCGTTTCTTGTCTTGCCTTGGTAAAAAAATGAAAATAATTTATTAACTTAAACTCATAACCTCCGCGTTCTCAGTCGCGCGTTCTCAGTCGGAGGATGTGCCAATGTGCCACGACGGCCTCAATAGTAGCTCAGTTTTATATTTAAAATACACAGTTTACCAGTTATGTTGTTAAATATTTTTTTAATGTATAATGTTATATATCATGAGCTCGTCCTATTAAATCTGGCTACTTGTACTTGATAGTTCGTACGCGATTCTTTTATGATAGCAATAAAATAAAAAGCGGAACCATCGTAAAAAACGGGACGAAACATTTCATAGCGCCTATAACACATTTATAAAAGCTGTTATTTAAAAAATGTACTAAGTTAGTTTTTTAAACCGTTTTTTTACATTAAGTGTTTGATTAGACGGTTAAGTTCCAATTTAAGTTTATATATTTAAATAGGCCAGTCGTGGCACAGGGGCACTAGCGCGCAGCTGTAAATTCGACAGGTTGCAGGTTCGATGTCCACTAGTTATAATACAATAATAATCTATACTTCTGTAGTTATCTTTCTATATATATCTCGTTAATTAACTCACGCCCACAAAGTGAGATCACACGTGTGGAAGTGAGATATGGATGAAAATTTTAATATGATCTTTACAATTGTTCATAAGTATGCTACAGTCAAATAGAAAAACAGAAATGGATCGAATTATGATTTTGTATATGGTCAGTTCAGTAAATAAATAAGTAGTTTTAAGCGGGCGAAGTCGCGAGCAGTTTGCTAGTATATATGTACATGTCGATATGTTCGTAAAAGCTAAAAATAATGTCTTATAAACAAATATATTTTTCATTAATAAAAATGTATAAAATCTTATTTAAAAACTGTCGAGGCCAAGTCTCATGGGTGGCTTTCTCGTAAGCCAAAATAAATATTAATATTTCGTTATAGAGATTGTAGCTTAAAAATGTTTTATAGGGCTCTTTTTAATAAAAGCTAGTATGTTTAAGTTTGTTTTAGTTTTATAATATACATATCTCAATCATTTGCGTCACTGCGATCCCTCTGTTACTATTTAGGAGCATTGTGACGCAGTGGTACACGGACGTGATGATGGCGGGTTCGATGATCATGGAAATGTAAATAATTAATTCCCTAGATTCCTAATGTAAAGTTAAGTCTGATTCGACGCGTAAAAGAATGACGTTTAGTTAAGACATTCTACATTAAATGTTTTAAGTGAGAATGAAAAGTACAGAACGGAGTGTATAAAGAGTAATATTAAAAATGTAATGTTTTGTTAGTTCCATACCCCACGAGAAAAAAAACGGAAACCTTATAGCTTCACTGTGTTGTCAAAATTGCGTAGATGTATTAAGTTGAAATTAATAATAAATACAGCCTCTTAATGCATAGCAAAATTAAGCTTCTAAGTCAACGCAATCAAAAGATACGAGAGTTCATGCAACATTTTACTATATTTTGTATGTAATTCACCGCATTATCAAAATCTAGGCTACCTGGCTACAGGTGGACCTACAGTTGTGAAAGATAAGAGCTCAAAATTTACAATATAGATAAAGGAAAAAATATAGGAAATGGAGATAGTTATATAAAAAAATACAACCTAAAAATATACTATTTAAAGCACGATGAGTGCATATACCGGCAAACTTAAGTTTATCTTAATTTTTATAAGTTTAAAAGTAGCGGTTCCTTCGCCTTTAAGCACGTACCACCTTCAGAATTTGATAAAAGTGGGGAATAGAATTGTCTTAATGGGGACAGTGAGTCTTAAGTTCCCAGGTTCCCTCTGCCTACCCTGCTATGCGGGGTATAGCACGATTATAAATAAATCAGATAATTGCATTACCATATCCTGCAATATAACTATCAAGTAAATACACAGGACGTATTGCCTTCTATAAATCCACCGTTTGGACACTTGCCAGCGCCGCAGCTGCACCGAGATGCATCGATGTGGAAGGATTTAATTTTAAAAGTGAACGTATCAATATTGCATCAGTATTCTTATGTGACCTGGATTTGATTATACTTTTTAGCTTCACGCTGTAACCCGCTCATAGCAAGGTAAGGCAGAGGGAACCCAATGTAAAGATACTCCGTTCCCATTAAGACACTTCACTTTTTCCCTTTCCTAATTCAGTAAGCATTGTGTGTTGAATCCAAAATTTATTTGTTTGAATGTAAAGTCGGTTTACGGACGACAATTTAAAATGACGTCATAAAATATATTGATGAAAAGTATACAAATACATAATTTGTCATGAATCGATTAATTTTTTATCAATCAATTATTATTATTTTGTATCAATTATTATTATTATTATAATACAAAGAAGGATTTTTTTAAATATTTTTTAAGTTTCACGCGCTTGTGCTTATTAGAATAGTTGAATAACGTTATATGGCTATCGAGAAATTTGTGGACAAAACACACTTACATACACTTGTGAAATTAGTCCACATGTTTCGTAACCTAAATAGACATCATATTCAAAAATTATTTAATTCCAACAATATCATATACCTATGATATTTCTAACTTATACTCTCCTTTGTTGAAGTCGGTTAAACACAACAGCTTTATATTTCTCTCATAAAAGATTCATTCATAATGAAAAGCATTTGAAAAGAAAAGTTTTCAACTAAAAGAAGCTAAGAAAAAGGCATCGGGGAGTATAAAACACAATAAGCTGTTTACAAAAGTCAAATAAATCTTGAAAACGTTGTCAAAAGTTCTGATTCGGCAGCAAATATGAATATTAGATATTTTGATCAACCATTAAATATTGAGCTTCGAAATTTTGTTTTGGTATTCTTTTTGAAAACTTGTATTATTTGCAGAAAATAAAACAAAGAACGTTCACGATGTCCCAAATATATCAGGATAGGCAAAAGGAATCTAGTTTTAAGACACTCTGTCCTCTATCTATTTGTAACATCACTTTGTATCCCTCTCTCTCTCTCCTTCTGGACTTTTTATAGCTTTAGCTGTAATAATAATCTCTTGTATTGTTCGTTAGACAGTTGTGGATTCAATTCACCTTTAGGAGAATATTAAATATTTTTTTTAGATCTTATATCTGATTGAACAAACTGTAGTGTTAACATATGTCAACTAATACCTAGTTCTAATTTGGGCAATAATAAAAAAGACTTTATGTACTTAAATTTATATTTCCATTTCTTCGCTCTGCCACTTAACACGCAATGCCTCCAGATTTCGACAGAAAGTGGGGAACGGAGTGTCTTAACATTAGGTTCCCTCTGCCTACCCTGCTGTGTGCGGTATACAGCATGAAGCTGATTTATTTATTTATTTTATTTATTTAAAAACTCAGCGGGCACTTCCCGCGGAAGTTCCCTTCCCTTCGGTATGAAAGTGTTCACTATGTTCCCTCTGCTAACCCGTTGATAAATAATATTTTTAAATAGCCACATTTTACTGAAATTGATTCTTTTGTGACGTTTTGTCTTTTTCGTTTGATGCAAAAGGTGAAGTGGAAAGTATTAATTTAAAATAATATGCTTTGATATTAACATTTTTAAAGTGAGAATAACCATACTGACGACAGAAAAATAATTAATAATATATAATAATTTAAGAAACTTAAAATTCCATCGTGGGGCAGTGGCGCACGTATGCGGCTGTAAATTCGCCTGTTGTGGGTTTGGTTTCCACTCAGAGAATAAGTAATAAAAATAGCGGGAGTCGAACCAACCTCTAATACAGTCCAAAAATGTATAAAGAAACTAGCCAGATAAGAAGATAAGAGTAAAATAAATAGAATTAAAAAAATATTCGTTTCTCCATTTTTTGTCAAAATTGTTAAAATAACTCTGATATTACGTGTTGAATGCCAAACCCGACGCCTGGTTGGTGTAGCTAAGAGTAGGCACACTGAGGAGGAAACGCAAAATATTTTGAATATAAACATTCTCTCGAATGAAATATAAACTACCGTGTGCTACTATATATTAGAATAAACCATCTCAAACTTGATTGTAGAAAATGTGTGATAGATATTTTATTTATCTTATATTATCTACTAGATATTACCTAAATATCAACGGATCCGATATTCGGCGAAAAGTGGGAAACGGAAGTGTCTTAATTGGAACGGAGTGTCTTACTTAATAAGTGCCCAAGTTCCCTCTGCCTACCCTTCTACTTGAGTAAACGCTGATGCAGCGTGAAGCTAAAAAATATATAGTATTATACTACCAGCTTTCATCTGCGGTTTTGCCCTTTAGATCAAATGAAAATGACCAAGAACTGTGTATTACACATAACACAGTCTAAGTGCCCGAAGTATTATTGACTGCAGTTTCAGTGCTTTTTATAACCCTCTCTAATAATAGTCAAAGTCAAAGTCAAAGTCAAAAATTCTTTATTCCATAAAAATGCTTACATTTGTTTGGACATGTCATGTAATAGCCTATCTATCTAAAACAAATATATTTTTTCAATTCGAATCAGTAGTTCCTGAAAGAGCGTTTAAACAAACAAGCTCTTAAGCAAAGTAAACATTTCTAAATATAATACTCTACTAATATTAAATTATTTCTTACTATTATTATATATATTAATATTATAAAACTATGAAATTAAAATTCTAAAATAAGTAACGCTAGTAATTTGATATTGCGGCTACTTGATGCCTTTAAGCCTTAATACACAATCTAAACATCTTTTTTAACATATGAAAAGCAATTTTTATTAAAGACAAGAAAAATTACTACTGAAAGCCAGTTGTTCGGTTCGATTCCCACACGAGGAAATGAAATATTTAATATTGTAATATTTTCATTTCTTCGCTCTGGTGTCGAGGTCTGGTGTGGAGAGCGGAGAGTCTTAGCACTAGGCTCCCTCTGCCTGCCCTGCAAGCGGGATATAATAAAAAAATCATTAAGATTATTATTAATACAAAAAAACGTTTATTTTTATATTGGAAAGCAACTTTTTTTAAAGACAGAAGAAATTACTATTGAGAAAAGGAAAATTACACGCCTCCTTTGTTTATACAGACTCTTGCATTGTTCCTAAGTATTCGTTTCGAAGTGGCACTTCCGCCCGCTGACCGCACTGTAACTACAATATTATTCAATTTTCAAGCTACTTTGCGTAATACAATGGAAATTTTAACGAGTTTTTAACTTATTATACTTTTATTTTCATTTTTATAAAATTTATTAGATTTTGAGCTATATACTATACATATATGTAATTCTTCTGTATGTGTGTTGGATGAAACTTTGTGTGTCTGTTTAAATGGTTGGAAAATACATTTGGTGCTAACCTATAACAATCATGTATACACATACGCAAGTATATATATTTTGCTAAAAACAAGTAAGTCTCAAAGTAGAAATTTTCAATAGATATATTTATGAGTGTATAACACTACATTTGACAATATTATTGTTTCGTGACTTTCGTAAGACGCATCGTGACGTAGAGTGTTCACACTCAAAATGCAACATCTCAAATACAGGTGAGAAGTGGAAACCGAAGTGTTTTGCCATTTCTTTCTCATTTGAGATAAAATTTAAAATTTAAAATTAACATCGTACTGTCATACAACCTATAGGAAGTATCCTATAGGTTGAAAAGAAAATCTTATTTGAAAAAATCACCGAAAAAATATATATTAACCGAAACTAAAAAGGCTCACGCCATCAAAACAAATTCTACAACGTATCACTTACCAAAGTCGGTTAACTGGTTTAACAGTTACAAGGGAACAAGGGAAGTAGGAATAAAGGACAAATAACAAGTAAGACATACATACATACATATATACAGGCTAAAAACATAACGAATTATGTATATTACATAAAGAATTATGTATCTATATAAACTTAACTACTATAATCTACTTTCGTAGTATGTGTGAGTTACTTCAGTCGATATGTAAGCATCTTATCTCAACAAGGCGCGTTAATGAGAATTTGGCTGAGAGTGAGAGCAAATACGAAGAGGATAAAATTGATTTAGTATTCTAGGTGGGAACTATTTATTGTTGAGTAATTATAGCGCAGGTTATACTGTCGTGGTAGAGTTGACATATATCTGACTGTACGCGAGGGTGGTGGCTCGATACTCACTTTGGCAATTGTTCTTCTTTTCCTTTTTTTATCGCGTTTAGGTGGATCTCAGTGCTCAGAGGTGCTCAGACACCATTCGCTACTTCTCCCTTAATTTTCGAGACATTGCGTTTTGAGTGGCGGAAATGGTTTGTCTAGCTGTCTGTAGCAGGGAAATAATTAAATACGATCATGACCAAACCCACAACCGCCCCACTTATTGTCAGACGCTGTTCCACTGGGACACTTAAACCTTAAATAATTTCACAGCCTACATAAGCCTACGTAATATTTTACGTATAAACATTTCAGTACGAATGTTAAAAGATAAATAATATGATAAAAAAACACAGTAGATTTTTTTCAAATGTGTGAATGAACAATATCCCGTCGACCGCGGAGAGGTCCGCTAACACACAATTGTTGTTAACACATTGTTAACACATTGCACAATTTACATAGAGAATAAGCTAATACTTTTTACCAATTTGAATTTTATTAAAACTGACCTTTTTAGTTCAGATATAACGTTATATGATATAAGGCATACAATAGCAGTATCTGTTAGTGTTAACACACTCCATACCCACTACGACACTTCTGTTTCCCAATTTCCGCCGAATTCTAAATATATTATATCGGTTGTATCGAGTATCGAGTTGTAGAACTCAACGCCGTGTTAAATGGAACTACTAGTTCCTCGCTCTCCAGAGTGAGAAACTAGTAGTTCCACCACTCAAAACGCAATGCCTTCAGAATTTGTCGGAATGTAGGAAACGAAAGTGTCTTTATGGGAATGGAGTGTCTTATCATTACGTTTCCAGTTTCCCTTTACCTACCCAGCCATATATCACCTCGATACACCGTGAAGCTTAAAATTAAGGGAATTATTTATAAACTAAAAGATGAACAAATCAGCATCAAGAAGCTAATTGAAAATTTTAATTGAATGTTCATTGTTCAGCGTCTACTCGATAAGCAGTGGAACACAAAAGGGGAATGATTGCATTTTTTTATGGTAGAATAAACAGAGGTTTCTACAACTAACGTTCATTTTAGAAACATATTGCGCAGGTGTACTAGCGTGTGACTGTAGACGTGACAGTTTGTGAGTTCGATTCCTATTCGAGACAATGAAATAATTAATACTTTCATCTCGTCGCTTTGGTGTTGAGGCAAAGCGCGCTGATGAGTTCCACCGGGGGAGGAGTGTCTGTGCACATAATTTGCGTTTATTATGTTGTGAGCGGGATACAGCGTGAAGTTAAAAAAATATAATAATTATATTTATAAATATGTATGTAGTGTAAATATAAGAGGGTGGAAAAGATAATTGATCTATATGTATTCAGCCAGACATATTAATTTAAAAGGAAATGGAAACCAGATGACGTATATATCTACTGTATTACAAATAATATTATCAAATCCAAATTATGGTATATAGTACCCTTAACTTAGATAAAGATTAAAGACTTTGAGAAATTATTTCATTTCTATAATATTTCAAAAGAGTCAAGTTGAAAACTATATTAAATTTAAAAAAAACCTTATATGGTTATTTAGGTTTAAAAACTATCACAATTTTACATTATAATTTTAACACAGATCTAGGAACGTGAGTAAATTAATTAAGAATATTGAGATTTTACTCAGATAGGTTCCTATCATCCTGTCTATTTATAGCCTTACTTTGACTAATTTTAGGATATGATGAGAATATTAATAATGCTTTATGGCATCACTTAAACATATAGTTTTTTTAAATATCATTTCCGCGAATAGGAATCGAACTCCTACCGTCGCATTTATAGTCAGACACTGCCGCACTGCGTCACGGCAACCACAACTAAAAGAGCTGTGAATAGGTACTAATAATAAATTAACGTCGCGTCGCGATTAGGTTGTAGAAGCCACAAGCTTCAAAGTTGCGTGTACAACAGATTGTATCACAGAACAATGTGATATATAGTCTAACTTCAGTAAAACTCTAAAGATGACAATAATATTTAAGAGACTACAGGATTTTTATTTTGCATTATAGCAGGATAGGAAAAGAAAAGCTAATATATACTGAAATATCCGTTGGTCTTTATAAAACAATATGTAGGGATGCGTGTGAAAATAAATAAGTCTTTCTTATAAGCGTATATTATCACTGCTTCACAATAAGTTCACAAATATAAAATAATATAGAAGGAGAAAGTCAAGAGCACAGTACAGATGAGTTTAGCTAGATGTAGAATAGACGCAGGCAGAGATATAAGAAGTATAGATAGAAATATAGCAATTAGGTATCAGCACGTGGCAATATTATACAAAGGATCGAGCGTCACAGGCTTCGTGTAGAACGGTGAGATTGTGACTGTCGCGCGGTCCGGAGCGAATGCGCCGCTATGCACCAGCTAAGGTGAGAGGGGCGCGAGGGCGGCGGACACGGCGACTTGCCGGGCGACGCTGCGCTCGCGCATCCGCGAGTCTTAGGGATCCGTTAATTGATTTTATAATTATAAATAATATTTTCATATAGATAAATTATGTCATTATATTTTATGTAAGTATATGTGTGTTTTGTATAGTGTATTTTGTAATAGTGTATATTGTCTATTCTATGTAAGTAATATATAAGTATATATTTATTACGTAATGTAGGTTGCCCACAAACAAACGAAAAGCTATATTTAAACAACAAACTGTTAAGTAACATTTATTTTATTATATATACATACATGTACAGCTTGCGAAGGGTAAAGCTGAGCTTTGTGCTTTTGAACTTTGCACTTATATGAAAGATCACTAAAAGTATTGAGAGATTTTTTAAGAAGCTTAATGTAAAAAATATCTTAATTTTTATATCATATTATAGATAAATAGAAAAAAATAACATAGAATAATGATATCAATTATTCTAAACCCAACAATGCCTCCCTCTGCTTACCCTGGTATACGCGGGATACAGCGTGTAGCTGAAAAAAAAACCTAACACTTTAAACGTCTCTCTTACACTATAACTTTTAATGTTAATTACTAATTAACCTCTCCTTTACGTACGACGCCACAAGCTACAAGTCCTGTGTACAATACCCTCTTTGAACTACAATACAAGGTTTATTTGACTTGAAGTTAATTGTTATAAGCACTGTATACAACGTAAGAACAACGAACTAAAGCACCTTTAGTAGACGTATTCAATAAGCATAGGACAAATATGATATACTCGTATTCTATTATACTAATATTATAAATGTCAAAGTTTGTGAAAATGTATGTTTGTTCTATTACTTTCACCCAAAAACTACACAGTAATAAATGGAACTTATTAGTAATTTACATTACTAACCCTTGCCTATATTGTAGTCGATGTGTTATACATGAGAATAACACATCGACTACAATATAGGCAAGGGTTTTGTGTAACCCGACTAAAGCATCAACAAGCGCCTCTTGGAAACCGTCCAATTCCTATTGTAATTGCGCAACGTTATTGTCACAATATATACAAATAAATATCCGAACACCGTCAATTCCCATTGTTATCGAACGGAAACAGCGCTAATAAATTATAGCGGGGGCAGTTAAGCTCCCAGGGAAGTGCTCTAAGGCGATTTCCTATATTGTTTAATAAGAGATATAAAGGTTGAAATGATACTTTCATAAAAAATACTATAATATTGCAATAAAAATATAACTAATTTTACAAAAATATCGAAGAATTATATATGGAAACTAATAATTCGTTTTTGAATTATTGATTAATTGATGCTGTCGTGGCTGAGCTGAGCTTAACTGAGGGTGTTTGTTAGGCGTAATAAATATTATTATATTTAATTTCTCTTATTCGAGGCAAATTGCGGCGTTGAGTTCCGCCACACAACCTCTAGAATTGGTCGGAAAAATTAAGAACAGAGTGTCTTAACGCTGCTTACCTGGTGTGACAAAAAAAAAATTATGGCATCATACGTACAATTATTTTTGATAAATTGAAGTCCATTCGTGACCGATTCCTGTTCAACAATATCATGTCACAAAGTGAGAGTGAGAACAAAGTCGCATTAGTTACGTTGGTTTGTCACTGACAATTTATACGTAGAAGTATCATTTGTACAATTAAATATATAAACATTTATATTTATTAGAATAAGTTCTCGCTGTTTTTTTTTGTTTAAAAAAAAATAATTTAAAATATAATGCTTACAATAACATTACTCAAAGTATTGTCTATCATTAGAGACCACTTTCTCCCATCTCTCTGGTAGCAATTGAAACCCCCATCGGAAAAACGATTCATCTTTCGAGGCAATCCAGGAATCAAGCCATTTTTCGGCTTCTTCAAAAGAATGGAAGCGCTGCTCGCTTAAACCGTGCGCCATCGACCGAAACAAGTGGTAATCGGAGGGGGCTATGTCCGGTGAATACGGCGGGTGGGGTAGAACTTCCCATTGAAGTGTTTCCAGGTAAGTTTTGACTGGTTTTGCCACATGTGGCCGAGCATTATCATGTAATAAAATCACTTTGTCGTGTCTCTGCTCGTATAGTGGCCGCTTTTCTTTCAGAGCGCGACTCAAACGCATCAACTGAAGTCGATAGCGAGCTCCCGTGATAGTTTCATTAGGTTTAAGCAGCTCATAATAAATTACGCCCTGCTGATCCCACCAAATGCAGAGAAGAAGCTTAGAACCATGGATATTTGGTTTTGGCGACGATGTTGATGCGTGACCCGGCATGCCCCACGATTTTTTTCGCTTTGGATTGTCGTAGTGAATCCACTTTTCATCCCCAGTGACGATACGGTGCAGAAAACCTTTTCTCTTTTGCCGTTGAAGCAACAATTCACACATGAGAAAACGTCGTTCTACGTCTCTCGGCTTCAACTCATACGGCACCCAATGCCCTTGCTTTTGGATCATTCCTAACGCTTTTAAACGTTTTGAAACTGTTGACGCATCTACTTGTAACGTTTTCCCGAGCTCTACTAACGTCTGACATGGATCTTCTTCAAGCAATGCCTCCAATTCTGTCTTCAAATTTTGTCGGTGCTCCAGAACGCTCTTTGTCTTCAAGGTCAAAATCATTACTTTTGAAGCGCCTAAACCAGTCTCTGCACGTTGTATTCGACAAAGCATTGTCTCAACGAGAATTCTGTGTGCTTCTGCTGCAGATTTTTTCTGAATAAAGCAGTGCAATAAAATTCCCCGCAAAAACACTTTATTTGGCACAAAAGTACACATTTTCACAAAGGGAAAATAAATATGTAGTTGACACTATAGTAAACACTATTCTACTATAATTTGAGGTTACATATAGTACTACTTTGGTGATTCTTTACAGTACGAAATTCCATGCAGAGTGCCGCAACGCCATCTTTCAAAAAACGAGAACTTATTCAAGGTCCTAATATATTTTATTTATTTTATATTATGTATCTATTCGTTTTGGCGGCCGCGTTCTCAAAACCTCATCGAGGTTTCTGTATCAATACAGAAACCTCGGTCTTAAAACCTGTAACCCTTAGTTCAAAACATAAACGAAAAATAATAAAATCTCATATTTTCCATTAAAAATTTACCCAAAAAAAATCATCTACAATAAAAGAATTTCGTCAAAACATCTATCTTACATACCTTACCTCATGTATAGTATGATCAAATAAAAAGAAGATTGTTACGGCGGCACTTGAAGCGTATAATAAGGGCACATCGCTCATACACACTCATTTCACATATGACATCCGCCGTATGAAAATGTCGGGATAATATGAATTTGTTTATTTAATATTGTAAGTATTGTAGGGCTCGAGATGTTTGTTGTTTTAGCATGCGAAATAATAATAATAATAAGCCCTTATTTCTATGACTTAATGATAAGAAATATTACAAAATCAAAACTATAATAATGAGGTTTCTTATGCTTTTCTTAAATATATTGTTTATAATTGTAAATTGGTTTGTAATTGCTAATTGTAGTAATTTTTCTCCTCTTTCGTTTCTTTCTCCATAGCAGTAAGCTCCTATAATTGAATTAGAATGTTCCGATGGTTTTTTCTTGCCTATTTTTGCATTGAAGTCTCCCATTACAATAATGATACCGCTTGCAATTTTTAGGGTCTCTTCTATCTGATTATAAAAAATATCTAATTCTTCATCTGGCGCATCGGATGTGGGGGCATAAACTTGAATTATTGAAATCTATACTGTGTTAAATTTCATAATTAGAATGCAAACTCTAGCTGATACACTTATGTAACTTATTATGTTGTTTTTATATTTCTTTTTAATTAAAAAACCTACTCCATGCTGCCGCTGTACCTTACCTGTGTAACAAAATATATGATCTTCGTCCTCGATGATTTCGTTGCCTTTCCTTCTGATTTCTGATAGTCCTAATATGTCATATTTAGTATTTGATAGTGAATATTTTAATAGTATCATTCTTTGATGTGATAATAGTGACTTAACGTTAAAAGTACAGATGTAAAGATTTTGATATATTGGAGGGTTGTAGTCGTTCTCTCCCGCGGTGACTGGCCGTTTTGAGAGAGGAAGAGGGGCCGATGTTAATTGCTATTTAGCATGCGAAACACCATTTATTAATTCCCATGAGTTGGCATCAAACCCGTAACGATTGTGTTCAATCTGTATTTATAAATACTCTTCCTCTACTCAGTGATGGCGGAAGTACTGGACTCTCTACGTTGATAGGTAAGTTAAGTAGCAAGGCCAGTCGCATAACAAGCGTGCGTGTAAACGCAACAGATTGTAGGTTCGATTCCCATTTGAAGAAATTAAAACGAAACAAACGAACGGAAGTATTTTCATCTAAATAGAATATTTATTTATACTAAGTTCCCAGGTTCTCTATTCCAACCTTTCAGAGCGGTATACACCGCGAAGCTAGTAATTTGGAGGTATTATATGTAATAAGTAGACTTATGTAAATAAACCTTTCTCCATTATATATTCACTACTTACTAAAAACACATGTAAATATTTAATCGCTCGTCTGAAAGCTCAGTACTTTTTTCCTAGCTTTATGATTTTTGAACATCAAAAGCTTTGTATTATGAAAGCTTTATGTTATAAACGTATCTTTAATATATTTAGGTTTTTAGTTCACTTAACTGATGTTTGTGCTGATGTAATTTTTTGAGATACATGTTTTTCCTGCATAGCGAGGTAGACAGCGGGAAAGTAGTAACACGACGCTTTGTTCTTTGTGAATTATTTGCTTATTATTTTCACGCTGTATTCCATATACCGCGTTAGGACACTCCGCCTAATTTAAGACATTGCACATTGAGTAAAAATAATTCATACCACTCCAGATTTACTTTCTTAATTTTTCACCTTCTACTTTAATAGACTCACATATGTCATAATAGATATAGAGGCAACAAAAATGACTTACTATTAGTTGTTAGCCACATTCAAAGCCTTTACTTCGAATTCGAACATTTGATTGTGCACACAATGTGGTCACAATGCTCTCTGTTGAAACCAAAACTGATGTACCAACCAGCAATCAGCCATTGAATATTCAAAATTCCATATTGTAATGTCGAATTTCCATATTGTAATATTTGGTCTTGAAATTAAAATTAAATTAAATTAGCTTCACGCTGTATCCCGCACACAGCAGGGTAGGAAGAGGGAACCTAGTGTTAAGACACTCCGTTCCCCACTTTCTGCCGAATTCTGGAGGCATTGCGTGTTGAGTGGCAGAACTCAACGCCGCGCTTAACCTCGACACCAGAGCGAAGAAATGGAAATATAAATTTAAGTAAATATTTCATCTCCTCGAGTGGGGATCGAACCCACAACCAGTCGATTTTGCAGTCACACCTCGTGCCGCTGCGCCACGACCGGCCTCAAAAACTGGCTAAAAAATATAAAAATGAAAATTATTTTCTATTTAAATTTCAAGGTGTAAAAATATTCGATAAAGTAATTTCCAATAAACTTCAATAACACTCACTTAATAAAATACCTAAAGTTCTTTCTAAGGTCATCTTGTGATTTGGTAATATCGCAGAATCCAACAAGAGACTGTTTTTTATCGACGTTATAAAATACAGTAAGGACATATTTTTTTTTACTACAGTATACTTTATTCGTTTTATTGCTGTCATAAAGCGATCGAAGTGTTTTTTATATAAAACACAATTTCATACTACAAAGTTAATTTGACGCATATGTTCGATATTGCTATATTGGTAATATATCTTGAAGAACTAAATTATAGTATATTTTAATAAATTTTAAATAATAATATTAGTTTTTGTTTTATACAATACTAATTTATTTTAAGTAGCTCCGTAGGGGTCAGGCCGCCGCATAATTGCTCAAAGTAACTATCTAGCACTAGAACTTATAATATATATATATATATATATATATATATATATATATATATATATATATATATATATCTTCCATGTACAGGCAGCGACCAGTTACAATTTTATTATAATATATGTATAACGTAATATATANATACAGTCCAATGTTCCAAGAAATCAATCTTAAATAATTGAATATAACAAAAAAAAATCCAGAACACCTACAGAAAGTTCAAACAAAATAAATGAAGGACAATCGTAAAAAGGAATAGCCGATTCAGAGTTTTGCACCGTAGCGCGTCTCCTTTAAGCTCTTTATAAAATCTACGCTGATTCTGCTTTGCTTAAATGTATTTTCTATTTGTTTGTTTTTATATGATAAATTTTCAATATTGTAATTGCTTTGCTGAGTCCTAAATATTTCACAGATTTTGGTCCTTTTTGATGTCGACCATCTTTACAATATTTTTAATTGCACGTGAACAAGGTTTAAGCCTATACAAATCCTTTGTTAAATTAAACACATTGCCACTACGTTATATTATATGGGTCTTAGATATAACCTCTCACTCATAGGCTTAATTAATTCAATTAAATTTATAAAGTTCAGTTAAGGTCAGTGTAAATGAGACCGTAAAGTCTGTTTTAATGCTCACGAAACTACTTAAAGTTTGACTTGTTAATTAACTTAAATAACCTCGTGTGGAAAAGATACCTTATGTAACATGTATTTTTAGGGTTCCGTACACAAAGGGT
The DNA here is from genome assembly GCA_013403705.1 of Heliconius hermathena. Classification (NCBI taxonomy): domain Eukaryota; kingdom Metazoa; phylum Arthropoda; class Insecta; order Lepidoptera; family Nymphalidae; genus Heliconius; species Heliconius hermathena. The sequence goes on from JAAIXJ010000840.1 coordinate 38,368, forward strand.
AAAACCATGTAAATATTTTGTATATTATAATACTAAGACTCCGCTGTCCGTCCATCCGTCTGTCTGTTTGACCAATGCATCTCATGAACTTTGATAGTTAGAAAGTTTAAGTTTTAATAGAAGATGTATTTCTGTTGCCGCCATAACAACAAACTAAAAATAAAATAACTATTTAAGTTTATAATAAGTACTTAATAACGTGATTTTTTTGTCTTTTTTATAGATGTTCGTACTGAACCCTGCGTACTCGAGTTTTACTCGCGCTTAGCCGGTTTTTAACATTTACATTATCGAAAGTTAATACTATTGTGGGGACGAGCGGACGGTAACGGTGGTTATGAGTTCGATCTCTTTTAGGAATAATTCATTATTTTCATTTTGTATATGATATGATTATACTTAAATTATGCCATAATGGTGTATCTTACCAATATGTATATTATAAACATCTTCTGTTACTGTGTGACTGACATATAACGCGCAGACGAAACTAATCTACCAAGAAAATTGAAGTTTGCTTTGTAGATAGGTTAGGGAGTGTAGGGGAGCACTAAGAGGGGAAAGGGGGCAAAACCGGGATTCATTTTACGTCTTAACGGATACGCATCAAAGTTGCTGGCGATAACTAGTCGTTTATAAAATCTTGTACATGTTGTCAGTAAATAATAAGAAACTAAAATATCCTTAATTATTTAATTTACATTGTTACACAGACTACTGGGGTCTATTTGTTACTTACATTAATTTGCTGCTGACAGAGATATATGTAAACTTTTAAACATAGAAAAGCTTTTAGATTCTTAGTGGTACTTGTAAACCTAGTTATACTGAAAAGCAATAAAACACTAAAAACTAACAATTGGTACAGAAAGGCACTGTATCTTAAGGACAAATACATTTTTTTACATTCTTGACAAACGTTCAAAGCAAGTTCAAGTTTCCGGTTTTTCGTAAATCAAGAACGCGAAAGTAATTACGACCCAGCTCCGAAACGCCGGGTTAATTCATATCCCTCTGAACTTACACAAGTCAATTACAAGAAAATTAGCTTCCCTATGAATACATAACACAAGCTGTGATTTATGTTTAATAATTTAATTAGAGTTTAATTTCAAAATTGAAATTGAAATACGCGTCGCTAAGTTCCGCCACTCCATTTCCGCTAGATAATGTCTCTAATTCAGGAGGACACTGTCAGAGAGTAGTGTCTTGATATAAGTTTCCCTCTGCCTACTCTGCTGTATGGGAGATAAATCTAAAACAATCTATCTATCTAATCGCTCACCATTCACCACTTTCTGGCGAAACATTTATATCCTTGAGGCAAGTGGCAACCTGGGAACCTAGTGTTAAGACAAGGATCCCAATAAAACACTTCCGTTTCCGACTTTTCATGATTTGTCAATGTTGGGTATTGTCACTTCGTCTATGAAAGTAAATAAATGAAGTATAAGCATTTCCCTGAGTGTAGATTGAACATACAACCAAAGCTCTTACACTCAGACGCTGTTCTACTGCGACGCGACGGCCTCATTTTATATGTAAGTCATCCCTATAATATTATTATGACTTAATACGTTATATATGGCATTATGATCACATTTTTTATCTTCAAGTGTAATGGCACTAGTACTTAGTTTTATTATTAAAACCCACAGCTAAAGCAAAAAATCATATAAAAGTCAAAGGATTTACTTAAACAAAAATATATATTCTTTAAAGAGGTTTAAATGGTTTTGCTTAACTGTAATGTTTTAAAACGAATATGAAGTATCATATACAAAAATAGATTTTTATATTTTATGATTACAAAAAAAGGCGAAATAGAAACTTCATCAAATAAAAACTGATTTGTTAATTGTATGACAAGTTACTGAAATTAAAATTAATGTCTCACGCTTCTTATAATACTATTGTAATAATAGCAACAATTAAGTAGAAGTCGTCGTGGCGCAGCAATACAGCGCCTGGTTACGAGCGCGATCGTTATTGGTTCGATTCGACCGTTAAGTCGAAAATTAAGCAGACACCTACCTACACACCGGTGTGTAGCGGAGTGTTACCTTTGCGGAGTTGTACCTTCTGCCCCTCTGCCCTGTTCCCTCTGCCTACCCTGCTGTATACGAAATCCAGCGTGAAGCTAAATGTATAAATAATAAATAATATTCAGTCAGTTGTCAGTTCAAATTCCACTAGATGGAATATTTATTGTATCAGGGGAAAAAAATGGTAATCGAAGTAATTTTAAATATTCATTGTTCAATATACATTTCGTTTGATTGCACTGACTGGTTTAGTTTAAATCTAGCGCTTTCAGCGATCTCTAAACTCTAAACTTGACAGGAAAGACTCTTAGAGTTCAGATACAATTTAGGTCTTGTACTATTGAGAAATTCTTTTACAAAGTTGTTAGCGATAGCTATAGTACTTTATATGTGGCGTAATATTTAAAATCAATTTATACAGAAAATCTTACAATGTTATTCCCGACAGGTCCAAGTTAGACTGATCTTGTACATTTAACACTAAACTTAGTCTGACTTTGGATTCTCCAGTTCTAGCAGTAACCTAATAATAGGCACTAGCTACAAGCGCAGTTCGCATACCAAAAAGCAAACTGAGCACATAGTAGAGTAGTAGAGTAGCAAGATTTTTAATCACTATTGAATTTCTTGATTATTCTATCCCTCTTCCAGTAAAAAAAATATCACTTATTCGAAATATCATTCTCCGTTTCGCGACGATAATACAACATTAATTTTTTAGTTTGCATGCTGTATCCCGCAGATAGCAGGGTAGGCAGAGGGAACCTGGGAACTTCCTTCCTTCCTGGGAAGACGGTCTGTTCCTATTAAGACACTTCCGTTCCCCACTTTCCGCCAAAATCTGGAGACATTGTGTGTTAAAAATGTAAACAGTGCACATTCCATACTAAAACCGAACACAGTACAATATGCCCCGTACCGTAGAGTTACAAATAGAGTGGTCCAATCTAAACGCAATGAGGACTCTTCATGCTATTCAATATTCAAGAACTTTCTCGTGTTTCAGTTGTTACTGTAGAGCTGAATATTTGTAGGGAAACTACGAGTAACGGTATTTTAGCGACATTAAGGTAGTTAGTTGTGGGTTCAATATTTTTTGTGTAAATTAATAGTATAGCAATATTTACCTGTGGCTTACTTAACCCACGTAGACAAATGAAAATATGTCAAAATTAGATGAAATTGGAAATGGACTAATCAAAAAGGTTTTTTTAATTCGAACCAGTAATTATTATATTAGAATATATTTATTTAGGTATTTATACCTTTATCTTTAGATTGAGGCCAGTCGTGGAGCAGAGGCACAAAGTGTTACTGTAAAATCAATTGGTTGTAGGTTCGATCCCCACTCGAGGATATGAAATATTCATTCACATTTATATTTTCATTTTTTCACTCTGGTGTCGAGGCAAAGCGCGGCGTTGAGTTCCGCCACTCAACACGCAATGCCTCTAGAACTTGACGGAAAATGTGGAACGGAATGTCTTATGACTTGGCTTCCTCTGCCTACACTGTTATGTGCGGGATACAGCGTGAAGCTGAGCTGAGGTATAAAGATAAAACAGTTACTTAATCGGTGTCAGCACTTACATTGGGTTTTTACGAATATTCAGGCATAAATGATTGTTTTTAGGGTTCCGTATTTCAAAAGGAAAAGCGGAACCCTTATATGTTGACTTTGTTGCCCATCTGGAGGTATCCAGCTAAATTATTATCAAATATATTAGCCTACGGTTAGAGAACAGAAAAAAATCTGCCATTTAAGTCAACGTAATCGCCGCCTAAACAAAACCTGTAAGGTATTTCCTGTGGACCTACAGTTATGAAATTTGGTACGAAGTGAGAACTAACAATAGATATAATGGAAAATAATTTTTGGTTTTAATTTTTAATTCAATTTATTATAGAATAAGGCAACAACTTAACACATAAAACTAAGGCCAATACAAAACAAATACAAATATCAAAACAAACCTGACCTGACTTAAAGTTTCCACTCAAACAGACGGTATGAGGGTCGTGTACACTGAGTTGTTCTAACGATATTTATTTAGAGTACCGTCCGGATATAACACCAATAGCTTATTTTACTCAATTCTCTGGCTTTATAAAAATACAATATATGTCGTGGTAGCAGCGGGTTGTGAAATCTATTTCCCTTCGGGATTAAGAACTATTTTCATTATCCTTGCTCGGGTAACAAAACACCGTGGCGTTAAACTCCGCCTCTCAGAATGAACTAATCTACCCTACTATATGCGAATAAAAGCTGGAAATACTAAAATAATATTTCTAAGTAATGAGATTTGACATATCTGTAGCATATTAGAAAATACGCCATAAACACGTATAAAAATTTGAATCGACCTCTCGAACCCGCACCTCTTGGTGACCATTCAGTTGGTAACCGTGAATTCAAGTCATAGTTCGCTTATTTTATTATTCGTTTCTAAGTATTTTCTTTTCCTGAGGGTATGTACTGTTTAAAAAAATATATTTTCGTGCACTTCAAACGCTATATCTCCACCGGACGGTTGATAAAGTGCGAAATAGTTGTAACCACTAGGTTCGTTTTTCCAGTTCTTTGGCTACGAGAAATGCGCTAGGCAAAATATTTTATTATTTACAAATTTAAGCAAACATTAAATTGTAGAAAACAATATTTTACTTTTTAAAATAATCAGTAATACATACATACATATATA
>JAAIXJ010000840.1:43228-55487 GCA_013403705.1 Heliconius hermathena
AATTATATATATATATATATATATATATATATATATATATATATTTACTATTTAAAATATTATGTTATTTTTAATTCGTCGAATTGAGTTCCGCCACGCTACAAGCAAAGCCTTCAGAATTCGGCGGAAAGTGAAGAACGGAAGAGTCTTAATGGGAACGGAATGTTTAAGCCCTAGGTTCCCAGGTTCCCTCTGGATACTCTTTTATATGCTGGATACAGTGTGAAGCTAAAAAAAATAAAGAGTTTTACCTCTAAATATCACCTCCATCGCTCTAAACATTTAATCTATAAATCACATTCCATTACAGGGAAACTCTATCCTATTAAGCTAGCACGCTCTCGTCCGGTTAAATTTCTATTAAATTACGATATTACTGTGCTACGTAGATAAATACATATATATATATATATTTTTAACATTTTAAACTGTTATTCCACACTTAGGAAAGAAGAAACACTTTTTTGTACAATTTATAAAAGTTACTTAAGTGAGAAGGCGGATGCAATCAGTTTGTATGAAATGATCTATAAACTTGTAATTACTTAATAAGTTCTTTGTAATTACTTTTTTTTATGAAATATAAATATTCAATTTCCGGATTTTTATTTGTATTCTCATTTCGTGCTAAAGTTCATTGGTCCACGGGAAGTACCCATAGGTTTTAATTACGCGGCGAATTTGAATGGTATAAGTGAGTTCTGTATAAGACTAATGTGATTAATACTAGAAAATTATTCGATTTGGTACATGGTGGCTCTTGATTCTGACACAAAAACTATTATTAGCTATTTCACTGAAAAAAACCTAAAAAAAAGTACAATGCATTAAAAAATATATATAGATAATTTTTATTGAAAAATATTTAATATTTTTTTGTATTGGTACGTTTTTTTAGATTTATATTATCCTTCATACAAACGATATCAAAACAAAAATTGTATATGCTGTTCATAAAAAAGAAATAACAAAAATACTAAAAAAACATTTTCTGTAAGCTCTTTTCTCATTATCTTGAGCAATCAGAACAATCCTGCATTAATATTCAATGCGAGACTGTCCAGTTTATCTAGATACTGTCCAAATGGGCAGATTGTAAAGAATATAATTCTATGTTCATATTAGTTTCTAATGTGTTTAACATTTGAAACGTTGTAGAAATCAATTCTCAATAATCTGATTATTTATTATTCCCAAAAAGGGTTTGACTATACAGTGTCTTTTGTTAGAGTACGGATTCATATACCAACAAAATTTTACTCAGGTCCGGAAACTTCTGACACTCTAATTTTAAACAGTCACCAGATTTATTAGGTCTTTGTAGGCTCAGTCGATATAATCTGCATTCCAAATTGAATCTCAACCTTGACTTCAGTATAGTATAAAATTTACAGACTGCTGGGCACCCAATACTTATCAAATGATGTAATTTTTATCCCAAAATATGCTTGGTTGGTTTTTATCTGACATTACCTTATCTGTTTTCATTACTTTTTAAAAACAACAATATTTGCTAAAAATTTGTAAGCAAAAGTGTTATCAATTGAAAGTTACGACTTATGTTAACGTTTCTAAACTTTGTAACCTTACAAAAAATAAACTAAAATTTCGCATAAACCTATCAGAGAATACAAAAAATCTGCAAAATATTTTTTCTTAACCATTTTATTGCCTAATTTAGCAAAAAAATGTTAGTCTGGCTTGTACCTCGAAAATGATATAACTTTGGACCATGCAATATAGGTTAAACATACTCGGTAATGCCCACCTCTGTCGACTGATTCAGTTTGTCTAAATCCATATCTTATATTATAAATTCGAAAGTAACTCTGTCTGTCTGTTACGCAATCACGGCCAAACCACTGATCCGATTGTGACGTGAGGGTCTTGAGAAGAACATAGGCAACTTTTTTCATATTTGTAATATTCTCAATACATACTAATATAAATATTAAAATATTTTTCTACTGAAATGCAATTTATTGTCTCACATGTTAATTACAACCGTCGATGAGCGACTAGTACAACCCTAAAATATATTTATATATATAGTTTTTACAGGAATTTCGTTTTTTTAAGAAAAGTCACCCAAAATGGGCTTCCTGAATACTTACACGGCGTGCGCTGACTTAACCATATGACATACGTAAAAACAAAGTTCTAAGAAAATGTAGCCCTTTATAAAATCTATAAAAGAGCCTCGGATAGTATATGTTTATCTCAGAAAGTTGAGCCACCAACCATTTCAATATACTTATTTAATTTAAATATATCAAGTTATTGTAAATTCATTTTCTTTAATTTCTTTTTAATCCTTATCAAAATAAATATAACAGTCACCGTAGAAATACTAATATTTCATCTACATAGTTAAATTTTCGTATATCCTGATACTAGCGGCCCGCCCACGGCTTCGCCCGCTTAAAATACATGATTATTGATTTAATAAGCAGAATTGATTGACAACTATAATGACTTCTAATATGATTTTTTTACGACATTATCGTAATTTCTATAAGAATTTTTGATTGTTTCGAACTAAAAAATACGACCGATGTTGATATTTGATATTCATAAAATATACATAAAGCTAATTATTAATTATATGCATATATTTTTGTAACATTACGTTCTTTTTACCTATGTTATGTTTTTTAAAGCTCTGTTAAATGTGCTGATGTTACTTAATAATTTAATGTACTGCTTCAGAAACAGCCTTAAATGTAAAATTATTGNTTTTTTTTTTATTTAGAATCAAAAGGATCACAAAACAGATTTACAATAAGTCTTAGATCTAAGGTATAGTTACAAAGTTAATAATTGTAGACCCAACATCAGTGATCACATGAACGATATACGATCAGAAACGCAGTGTAGATAACACATACAAAAAAATTAAAATAATCTATAAAATTTGAAATTTTATGCTAATAAGGGTTGGTATATAACATAAAGCCATTATTTTTACTTAGACAAGTTAGAAAATAAGAGGACCAGTCACTTGACCGCCCTACGGTAGTTAATTCCTTGGGTTCAGATTTGAAAGTATCTGCAGTCAAGTGACTGTGATTTGAATATTTTTATGTTTGAGATTCTCTATTATTGCTCTCATAAAGATACCAGCATGCAAGCCTAAAATATCTATGTTATTAAAATTAAAATTATATAATTCGAGCATGCGGCGAATTGGTGCCCTAACACCACCATTAGTTCTAAACTAAAAAAAATTATGACGGTAATCTCCACTAACAATTCAATTTTGTTTACTTTATTGTATAAAGTATTGTATAATAGTGCTTCAAAAATATATATTTTCATCAACAGTCATATAACCAATACGTTTCGAATGTCATTCTTTAGCCAGGAATCTTACCAGCGCGATAGCTATATAACATTCGCAGGCAAACTAATTGTTCTTGTGTTCATTCAAATGACGATAACTTTTTTTTTTAATGAACCGATTTTGATGAACCAAACTTTAGCAGTTAAATTAGTTAAAACAAAGCAATTGGTGAAATTTTAAGTAAATTGGTACTTTCAGAGAAAGATGTGACCATACATATCGACAGACAGACAGACAAGAAATTCAAACAAAATATTTTTGGTTTCTATTACTCTTTTTAAGTGTCCCTCTATCCATTACAGTCAAAATTACTAAATATATAAAAAAAAACATTTTACTGTCTTATTATATATAGAGATAGAGATAATATTGGTACTTATATAATAATTTTAATATTGTTAATTATTTATTTTACCTTGATTATATTGATACAATAGCTAGTTTTGTTTAGTTTGTTTTAATTAATAATTTCCTTTGGTTACGTTTACTTATTATTTTTTTATTAATTTTAATTAGTTATGTATTTTTTTCTAATATCAAAAATTTCCATTACTTACGTTTACTTATTACTTTGTGTTAATTTTAAATAATTAGAGATGAAGTTATTTTTTGAATTTCCATTACTTTAACTTATTTTGTTTATTCATTCCAGTAATTCAGGTAATTTTTCTAATATTAAGAATTTAATTTCCTTTTCTTATTTCTACTTATTATTCTTCTTCCGCTTATTTTGGTTATCTAAGCTTATATTTTCTTACCTATGGAAAACTAAAAACATTTTCATAAAATATTTAATAAATATTTTTATGAAAATGTGACGAAACCGAGCGGGTCCGCTAGTTAGTACTCTATATATTAAAAAGTTTCGGTTTCGGTTGAAAATCTTGTTTCAGTCGGACTCTAGTTACACCACTAAACAAAAATTTGGTCTCAAAAATACGGCTGAAAGTGAAAATTTACGATTTTGAAAGAGTTATTTACTTATCTCACAATATATAATATAAATTATATAACTATTGTATTAAAATTATCTTTCACCTGCAGCCTCGGTGATGTGGCTGCGGAGTGGTCGAGAAACCGAGATTTGTCTATGCCACAATCTAAGTGCCTGAGGTAACTTTGACTGGAGGTACTGTAGGGATCGATACGATTAGAGTGATATCATTTAGCCTGGAGCCTTCTTCGATAAGTGACCTCTGTCAGCTTCACGCTATATCCCGAATTTTAAGACACTCTGTTCCCCACTGTCCGCCAAATTCTGGAGGCATTGCGTGTTGAGTGGCGGAACTCTACACGCAACGTTTTACACAACATTTTACATTTTATCAACGTATATACAGCTTAGTTCTAAACTAGGTCAGAGACGCCCAACTCGATACAGGTATAATTAATCAAATTGTGAACTATTTAGGAATTGTTGTTTGAAACGACTAAACGTTTCTATGTAACAATAATAAAGAGGATTTGGCAACTATACTTCAATACAATTACTTATTCATTGTTTACAGCGTTAAATACGATAGAATAGTATAGAAGATCAAATTATATAGCGAGGCCAGTCGTGGTGCAGAGGCACAAGCGTATGACTATAAACGCTACAGATTGTTGGTTCGATTTTCACTCAAGAAATTAAATATGTCATATTTTCATTTCTTCGTTCTGGTGTCGAGGTAAAGCGCGGCCTTGAGTTCGGCTACACAACACGCAATGCCTCCGAAATTCAGCGGAAAGTGAGAAATGGAGTGTCTTATCACTAGGCTCCCTCAGCCTACTCTAGTACTAGATAGCAATCTGCATGAGAAATATAGCGTGAGGCTGAAAAAAATATATAATTCACAGCATCTGTGATTAGATCTACCACGAGCACTTGCAACACGACGAGCGAGCAATATGTGTCGTACACAAATCTTCATGTCAGTCGATATGCCGGCGACACCTCAATCAAAATAATTAAATTTAAATATGAAAGTAGTAAATAACGCTTTTGAATTCGTAAGGACAATTTGTTCCTGATGTGACGCAATGGCTCAGTTTGTTAGTTAAATCGCGGTAGTTGTAGATTTCATTCCCACACGAAGAGAATAAATAAATTTCATTTCCAAAGAAGACCTGGCTCGGCATTGACTCTCGTCACTCAACACTCCAACGAATGAGTCTATGTTTCGAAAAAAAAAAGCGGAAAGCGATGAACAGAAGAGAACATGAGTGTCTTAACACGAGGCTCCTTCTGCTTCCTGCTATGCAGGAAAAGTTATGAAGCTATTTTTTTCACAAAAAATAACGTTAACCGTTAGAACTTAATGTAACTATCAAAATATTATAAACAACGCTAATATTGCTATTTCAAATATCTCTATAGACATTAACATTTACGCATAAATGTCAAAGAGTCGTTTCATTCATCAGTATCCGTTCCCTACTTTATGGCCCACACAAAAAAGAATCTAGTGATAATTCACTTCGTTTTCTTCTAGCCTCTCACTTTAGAAGAATTGCGTGGTCAAAGTATTTATTATCCAGTTCTAGTGCAAAACTAGAACTGGATAATAAATATTGTATTTTAGCTTTTTGCTCTATGCCCCAAATTGTAGCGTAGGCAGATCAAATCTAGTGTCAAGAAACTCCATTTTCCACTTTTCACCTTTCATTGCCTAGATTGTGGATCGAAAGCACAACCGTCTCGTTTACAAGAAGACGCTTTGATAAACATTTGGATACTTTTTGTTTTTTTTTCTTTAGCCTTACGTATCCCGCACATAGCAATTAAAACCGGCATTTAAAACCGGCGTGAAGTAGTGGCTTTATACCACTGCGTTTCGCATCAGGTAATGCCGGGCTCCGGAGCCCAAACCACCTTACAGGCAGGCAACGCACCTGCAGCTCCTCTGGTGTTGCACGGGGTCGTGAGCGGCGGTGATCACTTACCATCAAGTGACCCGAACGCTCGTTTGCCTTGTCTTTTCCATAAAAAAAAAAGCAAGATAGGCAGGCGCAACATGGGCACTTAGTACTACCACTCCATTTGTAATAAAGATACTCCATTCCTCACTTTCTTCTTTACCACATTATCTTTTAAGGCAATGCGTATTTACTAACGGAACCCAGGAACCCAATGCCGGGCTTTGCCTCGTTACCAGAGCGAGTAAATACTTTGTTCTCCCGAGTGGGGATCGAACCCTCAAACTTCGCTTTTAAAGTCCCACGCTTGTGCCTCTGCGCCACGACGACCTCAATATAAGTAAATAAACAGCTTTACGCTGTATCCTGCACGCAGCAGGGTAGGCAGAGTTAACCTAGTGTTAAGACACTCCGTTCTTCATTTTCTGCCGAATTCTGGAGGCATTGCGTGTTGAGTGGCAGAACTCAACGCTGCGCTTTACCTAGACACCAGAGCAAAGAAATGGGAATATAAATAAATATTTCATTTCCTCGAGTGGGGATGGAACCCACAACTAATCGGCTTTACAGTCACACTTTGTGCTCCTGCGCCACGACTGGCCTCAAAATAAATACATATCCAATATCATGCACCATCAAACCTTCGATTAAATAAAGTGTCTATATAAAACTACTGAAAAACCTCGCCCCGGTAATGAAATCAATCTCCCACTGCCGCCATTTCCGAAATCCCGTGCATAAATAAATGATATTTACCTCAAATTTCACTATTTTCGTGAGATTGGAGATTATGTTAAATTGATTGACTGAATTGATTGGATTTATTAAATGTACTGCTTTTTTAGGTTGAGTTGGTTGTTGAAGTTTTTTTTGGATAATTGGATATTTGCCTATTTGTAGCGCCTACGACGAGGATTGTGAGCATGATCGTTTGTTTTATAGTTTTTAACGGGGACACAAGATTGCGTTCGATTCCCACTAGGGGGAATAAAATATTAAATATTTTAATTTCTTCGCTCTGGTAACGAGGCAAAACGTGGCGTTGGTTCTACGACTCAAAACATAATGTTCCAAGGTCCCCTCTACCTACCCTCCTAAGTTCAGTTCTCTGCTAATTTTATTAACTTCAGGCTGTATACCGCATACAGCCTGAAGTTAATGAAACGAAAGAAAAAATTACATAATATTTAAAAATCAGTTTTCCAATATCTGTTTTTAGGGTTCCGTACCTTTTAAAGGAAAAAAGGAACTCTTATAATATCAATATTTAAAGAAAAAGATAAAAAAAGATATGGCCATTTATATCGCAAAAACGCGTACTTTAACACTATAAAAGGAATCAAATTTAATAAGGTACTTCTGGTTGACCTAGAATTATGAAATTTGGCAGCTAGCATCTACAGGTAGTACTAATTCAGGAAAATATCAGAAAACTATATATTTGTTGCTAAATCCTAAAAATTAATAGCCTTAAAAGGGGAGGCAAAATTTGTTATTAAAGCCGCTAGTTAAAGTGAGGTATTATTATAGATGAAAGGACTCTGGCTGGCAGGAAGCTAAGCTTGAATTTTAGGAAAAGCTCGAGACCTCTAATCTTGGTACGGAATCCTCGGTGCGCGAGCACGACTCGCGCGTGTCCGGTTTTTTTTTAGATTAAGATGACAGAAGAAAAAATGGCAAAGGAATTTATAATTATTCTCACACAGTTTTCTCTTTAATCATCCTTGAATGACAAGGAGAGATAAATTATTTTATAAAGTTTATCATTTGGTTTACAGATAAACTGACTTAACTAGCTTCATTTTTTAGCTTCACGCTGTGGCCCTCATATAGCTGGACAAAATCCAAACAGGATTTTGTCTAAATCACATGTTAAAACACTCCATTCTCAATTTTCAATTTTTGAGACAATGCGTCTTGAGACTTGAGCGAACGCCGCGCTTTGTCTTGTTACCAGAGCAAAGAAATTAAATAATTCATTCCTGAGAGTGGGATCGACACACAACCATCGTGCTACAGTCTATGCTGAAAATATAACATATTTATTATTTTACAATATTTTTCATCGAAATATTATTCCGATCTCTAAAATAATTCACAAAGTTAAAGTTTTACTATTGGTTTCCTTTAACTCTTGATGTCTTGGAAAATATCACTGATTTTTTCTGTATACTTTGCTATGCGGGAAACAGCGTGAAGCTGCTTTTTTACTTTTAACAAAATGAACAAAATAAGTAATCAAACACGTGCCAAGCTTAACCATGTTACGATCAATTTATTATAAGACACGAACTAGGACGCTTCTAAAATAACTACCTAAGAAACCTGATAACCACTTCATAGCGCTATTACAATATATATTTTCGGTTAAGTATACGTAAACTTAAGACCCATTACGTGGAATATTGGCAAAGTTGTAATTTAATGTATCGGGTCTGTCCGAAGTAATTCGATAACTAATAAGACTCCCTTATGGTGGTTTTGTTTAGGTGCAGTTGGACATTGTGTCGCTGAAACTCAATTATTATGGGTTCGATCCCCACTCGCCGAAAAAAATAGATATTTATTAGTATTTTTCCCCTCCTCTGTTATGACAAGTTCACACGCGTGCCAAGCAGCTTGGCAAACAACCCAGCAGGCAGACTAGCACGCAGTTCATACGTTTGGGCAAACCAAGCGCGTTTGCCAGTCAGGAAACAAGAGAGACGTTTTTTACGTTAATTGTACGTACATGTCACGTACAATTTATAGTAGCAATTGTACTAGGGTTTCTTTATTTCCAAAAAACCTTAATGATTTTTTTTGAAGTATAGTTTTTTATTGAAGGGTTGAGTCTGACTCTTTGGGAGACCAAGAATCCTAATGCTTCTAATTTTGTTCGTCCCATATTACTGATTCTCCTTGTTTACGGGTCGATCGATGCACAGAATATTTTGACGTCGTAGTACGATGTCCATACGCTATAAAGGCGAAAGCGATACAAGCGCAACCTATCGCCTGTGGACAAATTCAAATTTAAAATTTAAAATATTCTTTATTCAAATAGACTATTAAAAACACTTTCGAATCGTCGAATAAACATATAAACAAAACAAGCTTCCAGCGGCTCGGAAGGCAGTTCTGCTGAGAAGAGCTGTGAAAAACGTAACATTTGCTTTTTTAATGTCAGTGGTTATTAAATAAACTGGCAGCTATCCTGCATGACATTCAATAGATATTAATTCCATATATTTTTCCTGTAAATATTCTTAAATAGTATAATAGCTTTACTTGTAAGTATTGTTTTTAAAGTTACTTTAAATTATTGTAGTGAGAAACAGAATATATTGTGGAATTTTGTTATATACACGTATACTCAGACCCATAATAGATTTATTAACTTTTTAGAGACAAAAAGTTGGCGTAACAAGTCGGTCACTTTGTTGTCGGACAGACAAAAATAGTATACAAATTGTGAAGCGACTGTAGTAATAACTGCATCTTTAAAACATCTCGCAAAGAATCTCGAGCTCTTAGATTGTGAATAGTTCTCACGGCTCTTTTTTGAAGAATGTATACTGAATTTATATCTGCAGCACTGCCCCATAGTAACATTCCATAAGATAAAATATGGAAATAGCTATAGTAGACTTCTCGAGCAGTTTCATCGTTAGTCATTTGTCTTAATTTTTTTAATTGCAAACGCGACAAAACTGAGTTTATTTGCAATTACATCCAAATGAGTGTTCTACTGAAATTTGAAATCTATAGTTATGCCTAAGTTAAATTGCTGATTTCAACACATTGAGAGTTCCCCTTTAATTGCAAGACTAAAATTATATAATTTAATATTTGATAAAGGAAACTCAATACCTTTAATTTTTTTGGCATTTAACTTTAGATTTTTAGTATCAAAACAACTAAAAATATGCGATAATGCACTATTCACTTCGTCATAGTTTATTTTATTCCTGTCAACCTTAAATATCAAAGAGGTATCATCTGCGAACAGTACAGTACAATATCACATAGGTTCTTCATATAAAAAGGCAGATAATATAAAGAAGAAATAAAAGGGAAGAGACCCTTGTGAAATGCCCATTTTAACATTTACCCATCATTTCGGCATAACATTTTAAAAATGTTAAAAAATAATATAATAAAACAATATCATCATTTATCAATATTTTTTTGCTTATTAAGCTTTCATTCCTGTACTCAAGTGTATATAGTTGATATAACATATCTAATAATTCAGAGGACAGTCGTGGCGCAGCGGCACGAGGTGTGACTGCAAAACCCACTGGTTGTGGGTTCGATCCCCACTCGAGGAGATGAAATATTTACTTAAATTTATATTTCCATTTCTTCGCTCTGGTGTCGAGGTTAAGGGCGGCGTTGAGTTCTGCCACTCAACACGCAATGCCTCCAGAATTCGGCAGAAAGTGGGAACGGAGTGTTTAAGACACTCCACACTAGGTTCCCTCTGCCTACCCTGCTGTGTGCGGGATACAGCGTGAAGCTGATTTATTTTTTTTGATTTAATAATTTAATAATTACCACTCAGCGGAAGTCCTTGAAGCATCTACACTAAGTACGGAAGAAAACTGTGATAAACAAATTATAGTGTAGTGAATGGGAAGATTTTTACTTGAATATTTAATAATAAAATTTATGGTCACAGCTTCTGACTGTAAACACGACGGTTGTGGATTCGAGCTCCACTCGGGGGACTAGCTCAGGGGCATTATTTTTATTTCCTCGCTTTGGTTCGAAGACCAAGCGTGGCTTTGAGTTCCGCCGCGCAAAATACTTAATATAAATTTCACATACATATGTATGCAGACAGTACTAAGAATAACGTCACTTTCCCCTTTTCCGCCCCCTAAAACACAATGCATGCTGGCTATCTGGCCAACGTCCGTTTTTCCGTTTTGAAACCCCAGTCTGTCTATCTGTGAGTCTAGAAAATCTAAGCTAGACTAAATATTTTAAATGAAACTCTTCAATTGGATTATTCATCTATATTTAAAATTATACGTTTTAGAAAACCCGACGTTACAAACATTTTGCAGTAATCCGTGGTCTCGGGTCTATCCGTTTTATTTAAAACTAGCGGCCTGCTCGCAACGTTGCCCGCTTGAATTACATGATTATTCATTTAAGAAATATAGATATTACAAACAGCCTTAATTATTAATTAATTGATTTGGATAAGTATTCACGATATTCTTTGTAAAATCTCTACNGTCGTACTCATGACCCGAGAGTTTCGTACCAGTTTCATGAATCTCATTATGTTGTCATTTTGTATCAAATTAAGTACAGATAAAAATTTGTACCTAATGTTTTTTTTTCTGTGACACAAATACAATAAGTAGTCAATTTTTGAAAAATAATTTTGGAATTTTCCTTTATACGTGCCATAATATAATTATATTGCAGCGCCATCTATTGGACTTACAATTGAACTGTAACAATTCGTACATTGTTAGAAAAATACTACTATGTTTATGTTAAATTTATTATAAGTATAGATTACACTTACACGACGTAATTAACGTTTTTTCAAATATAAATCTTTAAAACTTTAAGTCCTTTTCTTTGATAGAATGTAGCGGTAACCTTTCCAAACTATAAAAATATTTTTTTTTCATGCACAGCGCCATCTATTTAACAAAATTAAAAAACAAAATTAAGGACAGTTAATAAATGGTGTTTTTATGTTAAATTTCACCTAACATAAAATCATTACGCGCGGTCGCGCGTGGCCAAGTTCAGTAAAACAGAACTGGCGAGCAGCACCGAGAGTAATTTTACACGAACCATTTGAAGCCACTTTTTACCCCTTCATAACTCAAAAACTATTCCACATAAACCTGTCAAATTTGGCTTAAAAATTTAGACCCGCTACTTGTATACGTGCATCAAATTTCATAAACACAGCTCAAACGGATATTTAGATAATGAAGTCCGAAAATCATTAATTTTAACAGGGGGTTGACTGACCTATAGACCTTAATTCTAACATAGTTCTAG
>JAAIXJ010000840.1:56047-87118 GCA_013403705.1 Heliconius hermathena
CTTCACGCTGTATCCCCCACACAGCAGGGTAGGCAGAGGGAACCTAGTGTTAAGACACTCCGTTCCCCACTTTCTGCCGAATTCTGGAGGCATTGCGTGTTGAGTGGCAGAACTCAACGCCGCGCTTAACCTTCGACACCAGAGCGAAGAAATGGAAATATAAATTTTAAGTAAATATTTCATCTCCTCGAGTTTGGATCGAACCCACAACCAGTCGGTTTTGCAGTGACACCTCGTGCCGCTGCGCTACGACCGGCCGACCGGTAATATTATTTAGTTGTATATATTTTACATTTTTTCATAAGTTGTGTGAGATCACATACTTACATGATAGTAGATGTAATAAATTTCCCCGCCCGGTCGACATAGCGTGGCGTTGAGTTCCGCCACACATTCTACACTCGAACACTATACAACACCTGCGCTACTAGCTACTCCGAAGATATCTAAACCGCAAAAATAGTTCATTTTCGATTATTATTATAGCAATTTTCCTCAAATAACTGCAAAGTTTCTTGTTATCTCTCAAGGGAAGTGCCCTATAAGCGTAAGTAGATCCCCAACGAACTAACAACTTCGACATTATTTTATAATCAATCAACTGAAAAGTTCCTATAAAGCCCTGAAATTAGAATATTTTAACATATCTTATATTATATATAATATCAAAACAAAAAATATGAATTTGAAAAAAAAAATTAAAAACAAGCTTTTTACGTTTGGTGTATTGTATTTTACAAATCAAGTGACTTCGTTTGATACCTATATTATATAGGTAGTGCAAAAAATTATAATCCACCACGTTGCAACGTGGTGGATTATAATTTTTGCGGCGTTGTTGCGGCGTTCATTTTAGATTGATCAAAAGTAATTTCATTGTCATCAGAACTGAAGTTGTAATCCAAATTTCAACCCAACGACAACAACAACATTGGGAAGTGGGTCAAATTGATTGTACAAGATTTAAGATACACTATAATTATAATTATCATATATTGATTGACACGGCAAATTAAAACAGCAAGTTTAGAAATCTATATAATAAATTTACGTGTAAACATTTAGTTTCTTTTTTGAGTGACACTTATAATTACCGAAACGATAAATAGAAGTGTGTGTAGAGTAATAAAATATTTTTGATATGATATTAACAAAATAAAATAAATAAATTGTTGGTTGGTTGGTTGCGGATTCGATTCCTATTTGTAGGTATAAATTATTTTCATTTCTCCTAGCAAGACGGAGCATGGTGTTTAGTCAAAGTAAAATTAAGCAGAAAGTGTGGAAAGGAGTATCTATGTTACTTACTTATTGGTTTACTTGTTATGAGGGAAAAGCGTAAATGGGTAAACATGTTGAACGAATTAAATGGACCGGTAAATTTATTACAAAAGAAAACTCGGAAATTAGAGTTAAAACACACCGTTCCCCTTTAATACACTTCCGCATCTCACTTTCCGATAATTTCTTAAAGAATTCATGTTGAGTTGTGAAACTCAACGCCACGCTTTGCCTAGTTACCGAAGCGGAAAAACTAAAATACTAAATATTTCCGTCCCCGAGTCGGATGCGAACCCACAACCGCCGCGATTACAGTCGCACGTTTGTGTCGTTGTGCCGTGGCACACACAAACATTTAAGATCATGTCGTGACGTAAACCTTAATTTTTTTACCAGCTTATATTTGTAATAAGATAAAATACATGTAGAAAATAAAGCAGTTTCAAACACGTAGAGTGTCAACAGTTAACATCGTAAAGGAGCGAGAGAAATTTAATTATTTCTGAGATGATCCAAGCGACGATCAAAATCTACTTAGCTTTGCCACTTGCTGCCGTAAGTTACGGACTTAATAGGTAAATATAGGATTTAAATATTATTTTATTAATGTTTTTACTCAGTTAAAATGTTTCAATAATTATATATATAATAATTAATAATTGTTCTTCTCAATGTATGGAGGCCATTGTGGTGTAGTGGGACGTCTGACTTTCAACATGGTGGTTCTCTGTTCGATCCCCACTGGGTGGAATGATTTATCTTCATTTCGACGTTATATTAGGGCAAAGTGGGGCGTTGAGTTTCGCCACTCAACAAGAAAAGTGTTGATAATTGACCGGTGCCTAAAGAACTGAAAGGAAGGAAGAAGTGTCTGCAGACTAGGGTCCCTCTGCCTACCGTTTTATTATTTTATAAGCGGGATGTACCGTGCAGCTAAATAAGATAAAAATACTAGAAAGTCTGTTTCAAAGCGAAACTCAACGCCACATTTTGTCCTAATATAACGTCGAAATTAAGTTTAGTCATACTAGCAAGACTGTAAAATTATCTGTTTGTGGATTCGATCCCCACTCGAGGAATTCAAAGATTTATTTAAATTTATATTATCATTTTTTCGCGCTGGTGTCCAGGCAAAGCGCGGCGTTGAGTTCCGCCACTTAATACGCAATGCCTCCAGGATTCCACGGAAAGTGGTAAACAGAGTATCTTAACACTAGGTTCCCTCTGCCTACCCTGGTGTGCGGGATACAGCGTAAAGCTGATTTTTATGAGATATAGAAGTTTTTTGTATCCCTTACATAGATTGATTACTATCCTGATAGTAAGAAACTTGGAATCTAGTGTTAAGACTCCGTTATCATTAAGACACTTCCGTTCCCCACTTTTCACCGAAAATAATTATACTAAGTAGCGAGCATAAATACCAAGAAAGCTTTTAAATACATATATGTTTTTTTTATCAGCATTGCACTATTTTTCACTTAGCATTAACCTTGGCTTAGAAATTATATGTAAATTAGATGACAATGTAATATTATGGTACCATCGAGCTGTTCTGATGATGGAATTGTAAGATGGCTGACATGGCTAATGATGAAAAAGCATATCGAATTTGTGCTCTTTACATTTGTCTTATAAATGTGCTTTATTGAAAGAGGCGTGTTTTTAGTTTTTTAAACTAAATTAATTAATCTATTCTTATCAGAGCAAGGAACTGGAAATAATTAACACCATCGTTACAGTCAGATATTGTCCCACTGCGCCACCACGACCTCTGTAAATATATGTAAAAGTCGATAAATTTTAGTCTCTAGCAGACCTGAAAAATTAATGTACCGTCGTAAAGGCCCAGCCTTAACATAACCTTTCAGGCTTTATTACTGATACAATGAATAACATTTATATTTCAAAGTCTCCGGTTAAAATAAAAAAATTGGGTATATTATTTTTATATATTTTGAAATAATGCTTTTATTATTGAGTTTTTATATTATTTCGAAGAATGTACAATTATTTTTGAGACTGTCATGCCGCAGCGGCACAGCCTTATTGTAAAACGACTGTTTCGAGTTCCACTCTCTTGAATGTTTTATTTTTATGTTCTCGTTACCAACGAGAAAATAAAAATTAAACATGCAAGAGAGTGGAAAAGGAAAAAGCACGGCGTTAAAGTACGCCACTCAACAAGTAATGTCTTGAAAATTTGGCTTCTCTGCCTACTTTGTTTTCGTGCGACTGCAAACGCGACTGGTTTTGGGTTCGATTCCCACTCGAGATAGTAAAATACTTAATATTTTCATTTCTTCGCTCTGGTGTCAAACGAGGTGTGCGACAATGGGTTCCGCCACTCCACCCGCAATGCCTCGAGAAGTCTTCGGAAAATACGAAACGGAGTTTGGTTCCCTAGGTTCCCTCTGCCTACCTCTACATATGTATGCGTATATACAGCATATAGTTAAAAAAAATAAGAATAAATTACTAACACAGTACTTCAAGGAATTATTAATATTTATTTAGTTCATAAGGCATTACAATTTTCATGTGAGGGATTTCTTAGTATTAGAGAAACATTATAGTAAACTAAGCCCATTTTTTTAGGTTAATTACACAATGCGCTAAAGTATTACTGCAGTGGTTATAAATGAATCTAAAACAAATAAAATGTTATGAAAAAGTATATTTATTTTTGTTACTTGAAAGAAGGAAAAATTCGAAAAATTACTTTTTCCCTCGGCTTTGGTTGCGTTGACGATATTGATCATTAAAACAATGATTTACAGTATATAAAGGAAAACTAAAAAACATAAACGCTTCTCTACACCAAGTGTTGTAGAATGTACTCGGAGCTACAAATTATATGAGCTCTCTAATGTTTAACTAGTAACCTTTAAAAAAATCACTATTCAGATCCTGGCTCTATCATCAACTCTACCATACCATATTATTTTATTATCTAAATTAGGTTAGATTAGTTTCAGTTTCTTAGATTTTATAACATGATTATAAAGTTACAAATCTATGAAATCATCATCATAATTATCATCATAATTCATACTAGTATAAACATTGTAAATGTAAGTTTGTTTGTGACGCTTTCACGCCGAAACTAATCTCCCGATAATCAAGAACCTTAGTACACATATTCTAAGAGATATTAAAAAAAGATATTTTATACATTAAAAAAATACTATTCTTTGTCTATAATATAAAAATTAGTTAAAGCGAGTAAAGCCGCGTTTAAGTCAATAGACAATATTTTTATAAACTTTTATACTTTTTTTTCCTTATTTTAAACTATTATATTATTTAAGCCAGTATTATTGAGGCCAGTCGTGGCGCAGCGGCACGAGGTGTGACTGCAAAACCGACTGGTTGTGGGTTCGATCCCCACTCGAGGAGATGAAATATTTACCTAAATTTATATTTCCATTTCTTCGCTCTGGTGTCGAGGTTAAGCGCGGCGTTGAGTTCTGCCACTCAACACGCAATACGGCAGAATTCGGGAGAAAGTGGGGAACGGAGTGTCTTAACACAAGATTCCCTCTGCCTACCCTGCTGTATGCTGTATTATATTATTTAAATTCCACGCAAAACTTTGATTTATTGTGTTGTATGTATTTGTATGTATTGTGGAATTTCTACGAGTCTCTTTAAATACCGCCAAGTTAATGAGAATAAAATACCAGTGTAGAGTGACCATGTCTTAGTTCTTTTTATATTTTCATTTATCTCCTATTTTGAGGCCGATTGTAAATGCGGCAGTTGGAGTTTGACTTTCATCCATTGGATTATTTTAAGTTACTCGTTCTGGTAAAAAGACAAAGTGTGATGTTGAGTAACGCAGTCGACAGAAAGCGGATAACGGAGTGCCTTTTCACTAGGATCCCCTGCCACTGCCTACCCTGTTATATACGGAAAACATCGTAAAGCAAATAATATATACTATACACGTCAAACCTTATAAATGGACATTAAAAATATATAATAATATAACCACCTGATGACTTTCCCCAGAATGATGAGAGTTGGCTAAATAAGCAAAGTTACATATTAAGGAGATGTTTATGTGAAAAATATTCTTGAACTTGTTAGAGAAAATTCGGAGCCACTCTATTTTAGTGGAAAGATCAGAACTCAGTTTTCGTGAAAAATTAAAAAAGTTATAAAAGTTAAGTAAAACGCGACAGTGGTGGGTTCGATTCCCACTCGGAAAATGAAATATTAAATATTTTTCATTTCGTCGCTCTAGTAAGCGCGACGTTTTGAATAATACGCAATGCCTCAAGAAATGGCGGAAAGTGGAGAACGGAAATGTCCTAATGGAGAACGGAGTGTCTTAACACTAGATTCCCTCTCCCTATCCTACTGTGCGCGGGATACAACATGAAGCTGATTTATGTTCGTATATATTATAATAATAATATTTTCCTCGAGTGAAACAAACCTACAACCTGTCACGTTTCAGTCACACGCTTGTGCCTCTGCGCCACGACTGGCCTCAAAACAATTTCATGCTTTAATACATTTTATTATCACACAATACTTTTTTCTCAAAAACCTCATCTCGTTTATGATCATCATCTCCAAGCACTTAAGACTTGAGTACTAAGATTACCGCAAAGCCTACTCACCCTTTTCGAGCACAAGAAGAATCTTGCTGAATCGGCACGCCGTATAATCAACTCATTGACAATGGGATTATATATATTATATACATCTCTATTGGAAATATATATATCAATTTATGTATACGACATTATAGTTAGTTGTTTTCATAATAATACTTTTTGCATTTAGCCCCACTTACAAACTTTTTGCACATTAACTTTATGTTGTTTGGACTTTTAACCGAATACATACAACGAAAGTGTATAAATATAATATTTTCCCGTTGTTGATAGGATGACACAACGCACAAACGGTAGAACCCAGAAATTTGCAATGTGGGCTTGGGGATTGTAGGGGAGCACTAAAAGAAGAAAATTATTAAATTCCAACGGGAATGGAGTAAAACTAGATTTTACATACAAAAAAGAAGTTACAGGCAACCACTAGTACAGTAAATTTTCACAACAAAACATATTATACAAAAACAAATTTATGTTATATAAATTTAAAATCAATATGTACCAAAACGAACAATTCAAATAGGAATAACTCGTACGAAATAAAAAGCAAAGTATGAATTGTGATAGAGCTATTTCACCGGGTAGGCTCGATAACCACGTAACGCCTTTATTACACCGCCTCCATATAGGTACATTTCTATTGATATCCCTCAGGACTAAGAGAATTGGAAATAAAATTGGTGTGACGCAGAGGTAGGGCGTCTGAATGTAAACGTGACAGTTGGGAGTTCAATTTCCACTCGAGGTAATGTATTATTTTCATATAGTCACTCTGGTAACAAGACGAAACGCGAAGTTCAGTTTCTTGTTTTAATAAGCAATATTTTAAAAACAGATCGTAAGATGGGGAATGGAGTGTCTTAACACAAGCGGCACACTACTTAGGCATACGAGTATAAGACCATCGTGGCACAGCGTCTCGATTGGCGTATTCGGTTCCCACTCGAGGAAGTGAATTATTAAATTTTTTTTTGCTATAGTATCGAAACAAAGCGGGACGTTGAGTTCCGCCATTCAACACGTAATGCCTAAAATAATTCGGCGAAAAGTAGTGAACGGAGTGTCCTAACACTAAGTTCTCTTTTCCCTACAATGCTAATGGAATTATGGAGTACCTTAACAGGGAACCTAGGTTCCGTCTATCTACCGCGTTCCTATATAAGAAACAGCTTGAAGCTAGCAAAATAAAGAGGATTTACAAAAAGATTTGATATAGATTATACCTTTCCAACGCTCTTAATAATTTATCGATATTTATTTTCCATTTTTATTATATTTTTGCTTTTAAATTAGCTAAATATATAATTTATACAAGAAACAAATTGGATAATTACCTCAGAGGCACGGCCTAAACGAATCCGATTAAGTTTTCTTCATTATTAATCTCTACAACGACAACAATCACAGAAAGATATTATTTTTTTATTTCATAGTCTATTTTATTTTTATATCGTTTTGAAAAAAATCTCAAAATGGAAAATTCGTTCATTTTAAACATTGTTGTTACATTATTATTTTGTTATAAGCAAGTATCAAAGGTAAATGTTGGTAAACATAATTAAATATAAAACTTAAATTTACTAACCATATACAACCACACTCATAAACACCATGTTTACCTTTAGAAATACACTTAGATTGCAAAAATTTAACAACGTTTAAAATCTAATTAATTTCTCTGAGTGCCACTGCAATAGTTTAAACGAACCTGTCTTAGCAATGTTGTTATTAGTAGTGCCGGCTGCTTGGCTAAACAACGAAGCACCGGTAATCCGAGCCCGGCGTAGAATCCACCACATGTTTATACTTTTCCAGCACTACACACTCAAAAACTTTGTAAATATATCAAAAGCACAATATACTGTAAAAGCTTTAAAACTTCAAAAAGCACTAAAAGGAAATTTTCTTTTAAAACTTTTTATTTATCGACTCTATTTTTACGATTTTGTTCCGTGGTAACTCGAGTACAGTCCCGTACCTTTGCAGGCTAACGCCGAACTGACGGAGACGGCTGGAGAGCAGATCATGCGCATTAGAATTATCATTTAAACAGGTGAAATTTCACAGTTATATAGCTGATACATAATAATAACATATGCTAATTTTGTATATTTTTGGTTATAATTAAATAATAAGGTTAGGCGGGCGAAGCCGCGTTTAAGTTGCGTTAATCTGTATTTCATAAGTCAAGTGTGTTTGTTGGGATAAGCTAAGGCAGGAAAATGTATATAAAAACCCTTAATTCCCTCAAATGGGGATCGACTTATTTATCTTTATATCAGTTAGAGACTTAATTCTCTTCAGGTTGTAAAGTACTTAACTTTAGTATTAAGCGACCTAACACTCAATGCAAATAGACAATATTTATTATTCATTTATTCGTCATATCTAAATTAATAGAATTTTTATAATTAATAACCTTTAAATGGAGGTCGTCTTGGCGCAGGCGTGTGACTGTAACACGACAGTAGTGATTTTGATTTCCACTCGAGAGAAGGAGTTATTATTTATTAATAAAATCATTTGCTAGCTCTGGTACCAAGGGAAATAGCGCGGCATTGAGTTCCGCCTCGAAAAATTCGACGAAAAGTAGTGAACGATGTCTCATAACACTAGGTTCTCTATTCTCTACCCTGGTCTTCGCAGGATACCGGGTGAAATGAAAATATTTTAAAAGTACATACATATATATACGTAGAGGAATGTAACCTTATTGCTCTATGTAATCATTAGCTCTATCATATTTTATTCTCAGCTACATATAATATCAAAATTTCATGATTATATAACAATTAAAATCTTAGAACTTAATAAAAGTGTGCTAAAATATATATTAATATAATATATTTATTATTAAATAAAGTATAACTAAAATCTATTAATATAATAATAAAGTATGTGGTTTGAATTACAACTCGATATCTCCAAGTATTACTGAGATAAAGCCTCGTGACAGGTAGACAGACAGACAGACATAAAGACGGACAACAAACTTTCCCTTTCCCTATAAGATACGGAACCCTAAAAATATATTCAGATACGCATGAAAATTTAAACACAGCGGAAATCATCATTCTTAGCTATATCCTGTACAAACTCTCCTTACCCTGCGCACAAAGCAGGGTAGACAGAGGGAACCTGGAAACCTAGTGACGAGACGCTGAAGGATGGCCTTCATTAAGACTCTCACTCCGTACTTTCAACGCTACGCGTAAATAATTCTGACTACATATTAATTAAACGACCAATTATGTATATTCGCGTCTTTCCTTAGATATATCCCAATAAAGCCATAATAACGATCGACAGAAAATGCTGTAATAATATTCATCAACTAACTTGGTAAACTTAGTTGAAAGCGTCTACGACGTGCTACGAGCTACGACGATATATAAATTACACTTTACACTTTAACCACACTTTATGGCCCAAAAAGTTCTTCTTTAAAACTATTTCTTCAAAAAGGATTGCTAGGTATCAAATATAAATGTTAGTATAGGTTGGAGAGAAACGCGACGATTGTGGGATAGATTTCATTTAGGGGGCTAAATGAAATCGATCCCACAATGACTTTTTTTCCTGGAAATAAGTGCGGCGTTGAGTTTCACCATTCAACATTATATTATCTGGGAAAGTGGAGAACGGAGTGTCTTGCTATTAGATTCCTTGTACCTACCTACTTACATATATGTTTATTTAAAAAAAAAGGGGTATATACCTTTATGTTACCGGCAATATACAGGATGGAAGCGTTAGCGCTCCTTTTACGAGAACATCATATAGGGTAAAATATTTTAAACCCATACCTAAAGAAATTAATCAAGATACCTCAACAGTTTAGACTTAGGATTTTTTTTTTATTTCACGATAATTATCCATGCCTGTATTTCGTGTGACGCAGTTACGCATAAATACCAATAACGTAAACAAATACTACTACAAAAATACTACTAAAGGTTAAACCACTTTAACCTTGGCCTCCAATACCTACGATTCGATCTTCATATGAGGCGTATGCGGCGGTTTCCCTTTGATAGGTTTATGTCTACGTGTGGCGTTCTAGACAAATGGCGTTTTATTTTTGAACGATAATTTTATTATTTATTTTGTTTGAAAAAACCATTTTTTAATTTATGGGAAAAAAAATATATTGTATTAGGCTTTTATATAGTACATAAAACTGTGGTTTCATTTAAAGTAGTGCTGATAAAAACACCTGTATATAATACGGTATTCTATACAATGTAGAAAATATTTAAAACGTGTAGATTGTGTATGAAATATTATTGATTTTATATTTTGCCTAGGTATTCTATAAGATACCGAAGGCGCAGGTGGTAATTTATATATATGATGAGATTCCTTTCTCTCATCATCTCAGGAAGGGGAGGGGGGGGGGTTGTGTTGGGGGGGCAGCCAGAAGATAAGGCAGGAGCTTGTTGTCACTTCTTTATTTGCTTGCATTTCATGCAGATATTTATTTGTAAAATTACATATATAGTACCACCACCGCAGCTACTGATATTGCGGGTTTTAAGTGCAGGATAAGTTAGGTAAGTTATTTTTTAATTTAAAAATTTCTAACTTAACCTAGCTTGCAATAAATCTGTAGTTGGAATATAGGTATTTAGACCAAGATCTATTTATTTTAAACATTGCCGGTGAAACAGCAGGTACTTTATACAATCCCTAGGAATTCTCTTCATCACCCATGTAAAATTTGTAATAGATAATATTTTTTTATGCCATCTGAGGATCATCCTGGTACTGGTGGTGTCGTAAGAGGTGACTAAAGTACTTGTGGTAGAGCCACGTCGCCAGCAATGGCAACACGCATGGGCAGACTCGACCGGATCATTACCACCCCCGGCATTTAAAACCGGCGTGAAGTAGTGGTTTTATACCACTGCGTTTCGAATCAGGTAATGCCGGGCTCC
Source organism: Heliconius hermathena (assembly GCA_013403705.1). Classification (NCBI taxonomy): domain Eukaryota; kingdom Metazoa; phylum Arthropoda; class Insecta; order Lepidoptera; family Nymphalidae; genus Heliconius; species Heliconius hermathena. Next base: position 66,894 of record JAAIXJ010000840.1, read on the forward strand.
GGCGCCCAACACACCTTTAAGGCCAGCAACGCTACGTAGCTTCTCTGGTGTTGCACGGGGTCGTGGGCAGCGGTAATCACTTACCATCAGGCGACCGGCACGCTCGTTTGCCTTGTCCTTTGCCATAAAAATAAAAAAGATAATAATATCTATATTATTTCATACATTGCTTGGAAGCTCCAGGTATTCTATACATTTCCAAGAAATTAAATAGAATACCGAAATTATACAGATTGCCTATAAAATATACATATACACATATAAAAACTTAAGTGCAATTGAAAAGGTTATAAACATTTTTATTATTAAATCAAAATCAGCTTCACGCTGTATCCCGCACACAGCAGGGTAGGCAGAGGGAACCTTGTGTTAAGACACTCCGTTCCCCACTTTCTGCCGAATTCTGGAGGTATTGCGTGTTGAGTGGCAGAACTCAACGCCGCGCTTAACCTCGACACCAGAGCGAAGAAATGGAAATATAAATTTAAGTAAATATTTCATCTCCTCGAGTGGGGATCGAACCCACAACCAGTCGGTTTTGCAGTCACACCTCGTGCCGCTGCGCCACGACTGGCCTCTTTTTTTTATTAATTATAATATTTTTATTTCTCCGCTCTGCTAACAACAAACTAAAATTCTAAGTATAAAACAAATAAAAGTTAAAACCAAAAGATTTTTTTCTCCTTCTCAATGTGATTGCAAGATTTTGTTTAATACAAAATCTAAGAAAGAAGAAGATTAAAAAGAAGATAACAATAACACAACACAACAATATGAAGCCGGTCGTGGCGCAGGGGTACACAGTGGGCCTATAAACGAGACTGATTGTGGGTTCGATCCCCTCTCAAGGAAATAAAATATATATTTACATTTCTTCGCTGTGGTGTCGAGGTAAAGCGCGGCGTTGAATTCCGTAATTCAACACGTAATGCCTCCAGAATTCAGCGAAAATAGTGGAACGGACTATCTTAACACTAAATTCCCTCTGACTACCCTACTGGGTACTATAAGGTCAGGTTTGAAACTCACGAAGTCACAAAATCGTTATAAAAAATATTTTTTACAACCTTCTTACAAAATTTGATTGAATTTCACAAATTTTTCGTGAAGTTAGTAAATCGAGGCAGCCTCTGGGCTTTTAATCCAAAAGCTTATATCAAAAGCTCCACTCTAAGTATATTGAAATTAATCGACGATCGTTTCAATCCTCTTTTCTCATCAAAAAACGGTAAATTGAATTTTTTCAATATATTTTTTACTATGAGCATTTAATATTTGCGTAACTTTATTATTTTATTCTTAAATTTATGAATTTATTAATAATTCTTAAATTTATGAATAGTCTTCAAAGAACAGCGCCGTACTGTAAACGCGAGGGTTTTGGGTTCAAATTCTACATACACTACGGCTACTTTAAATGATTTATTTCCATTTCCTCGTTCTAACCAAAAAGAAAGCACGAAAATTATAAAAAGCGTAGGGGACGAAGTCTTAATACTTCTCTATGTCTACCCTGCTATATATGAGTAAAAATGTGATAAATTAAAAAAAAAATTTGCTTCACGCTGTATCCCGCACACAGCAGGGTAGGCAGAGGAAACCCAGTGTTAAGACACTCCGTTCCCCACTTTCTGCTGAATTCTGGAGGCATTGCGTGTTGAGTGGCAGAACTCAACGCCGCGCTTAACCTCGACACCAGAGCGAAGAAATGGAAATATAAATTTAAGTAAATATTTCATCTCCTCGAGTGGGGATCGAACACACAACCAGTCGGTTTTGCAGCCACACCTCGTGCCGCTGCGCCACGACTGACCTATCTAGATCTACAATTTAAATACTAACTGCGCTGCTTTAGTTATATATTAGTTATTATTATTATTATTTTAGCCTCGCTGTATCCCACACACATCAGGGTGGGCAGAGGAAACCTAGGAACCTAATACTAGGACACTCCGGTCCCATTAAGACACTTCCGTTCCACACTGTTCACTGAATTCTAGGAGGTATTTGGTATTGAATGGTGGAACTTAACAGCGCGGATTGCCTCATTACCACAGCGAGGAAATGAAAATATTAAATATTTAATTGCGAAAAGGGAATCGAACCCACAACCTGTCGCTTGTACCCATGCGCCACTATTGGCTTCATTAAATCCACTGCCCAAAAAGCTATTTTTCTATACACAGATACGATAAAATCTCAATTCCATTTATAAATTGACCAGACATATTTAATGAAGTCTATGAAATTCGAATCTCGTCTTAATCATATTAACGCCTCGAATGAACGCGAAAACTTCGAAACAAAATTTCAAGCCTGAAAGTTTTTCAAATTGGCGAAACCAAGAGGCGTTTTAATTGAAAGTTTAAATTAATTGGAATTAAAATATAAATAAGCTTATTTGTCTATATATATTGCGACAAGTTGTGGTTTCACGATACAGGTTGTGGCCACTGTTAGAAAATTAAATATTTAACATTTTCGTTTCTTTGCTCTGGTAAAAACGCGGCGTTGAGTTTCGCCGCTCATCGCGCAATGCCTCTAGAATTAAGCGAAAATTAAGGAGCGGAACGTTTGCCCTCTGCTCACCCTGCTACACGCGGAATACAGCGTGAAACTAAAAAAATATTTTTAAAGATATGATCCATAGCTTAAAGTTATACGAGTGCCTGCTGTTCTCACAACAAACTATCTTCAAATGTGCCCTTGACAGTTGTAATTTCCTCTCTCACCGGCTATTTTCAACAGAACTGACTTCCATCCCAGTAACACCTTCGCATTCATGATTGCGTATGTTTATTTAAATAAAGATTTTTTGAATTTTACACATTTCCTTAATAATTCGCATATTAATAGTACAATTTGTTTGTTTGAACATGCTTATCTCAGGAACTACTGGTTCGAGGTAAGCTATAGAACAGGTTACATGACGTTAATAAAACTCCACTTGGGGGATTGAAATATTTTATATTTTCATTTTATCGCTCCGTTAATGAGGCGAAGTGAAGCGTCAGTTCCGCTACTCAACAACCCGTAACGCCTCGAGAAGTCAGCGGAAATCATCAACGCCTCGAGTAGGGAACAGAAGTGCCTTGGAACAAAGTATCTTAAAACTAGGTTCCCAGGTTCCAGTGTGAAATTAATAAAAAATACACATCATATTAATCGTGTATAACATACGAGTGAAGCCGCAGGTAAAAACAAGTAATATATATGTATGTATACACATTCTCTAAATAAGATTCGAACGAACAACTATTGCTTGTGTCTATTCCAAATTCCACAACAAAAGGCTTCATTGAGTACATTGATTTATTTATTACGTTTGGGCACAATATGATATTGGTTAGAACCGTTATTAACTTAATCTCGAGAGACTACAGCTATATGAAATTGCTCGGCGAACCAACCAACTAACACAACATTGTCAATATTGTATTAAATACAAAATTAAACGTAAAATACAAATGTGAATTGTTAACAAATATATCATATAATTTATAACAAATTATTGAATAAGACAGAATTATGTCTCTTTTATACATAAACAAGTTTGGAGCAACATAAGCATGTCTGAGTATAAACAGAGATAGTCGGTACTTTTTGTACACATCCAACTAAACTTAAACTTTACTTAACTTAGCTTCACGCTTTATCCCTAGCGGGGTAGTCTTATAACAATAGATACAATATCTTTAATACTGTGTTTTCACAGGTCAACCGAAGTCTCCCCCTACTTCTCTTACCACTGACTTTTCCATCACAAATCTTTTTTGCCATTCTTTAATCACTCATTAGTTCGAAGTGCCCGAACCAGCTGAGCACGTTCTTCTTCATTCTCAACGTGACATCCTCGATAGGACCTGCCATTCTGTGTACCTCTTCATTAAGGATTCGATCAGCTAAGCTGACTCCGCATTCATCTTTCTTTCATTCTTCTTCTGTAATACCCACGTTTCGCTGCCGTATAAGTGTCGGTACCAAAACTGCATTTTGATTACATCAACTTAGAAATTTGATTTTTTTATGTGCTTCATTACACCATAAACCTGATATTCATTTCAGCTTGATACCTCCACACAATCTCGACATAAACAGACAAAGAGACTGACAACAAAGTAATCCTATAAGGGTTTCATTTTCACATTTTGGTGTATGGGACCCTGAAAAGATCACCACGATATAATGTTTATGAGATATATGTGTATAAAGATATAAACATACACTAACAAAATTTAGCACATGTGCTTTAAAAGCATGAAAGATCTTCTCTCAAAAATAAAATAGAATCTACGTAACTTCGTAACTCTCATCGGTTCGGTGATCTGATCCACCACATAGAAAGCACCAGCTTTCAATATACGAATAAAAAAAGAATAATCAAAATCGATCCACTCATTCGAAAGTTCTGAGGTAACAAATTTAAAAAAATACAGTCGAATTGAGAACTTACTTCTTTTACAGAAGTTGGTAAAAAGAAATGAAATGTCAGGATGATGAAAGTCCGTGAAGCGTTAAATTACTCCCAAAAATGCTTCAAGAATAATCCTTTTGAGCTTCCAGCAAACCAACGAATAACAGTTTACATTCCGTAATAATATCTTCGATTCTCGTTTTATACTTATAAAACGAGAATCGAAGATATTACACATAACATATACATACACAGGGATGCGCAGGCAGAGGAAATCAGTGAACCTAGTGCTAAGACACTCCGGTTCCTTTAAAATACTTTTGTTTCCCACATTCTGCTGGAATCTGGAAGCATTGCGTGTTGAGTGATGAAATTTAACGCCGCAGTTTGCCTTGTTACCAGAACAAGAAAACGAAAAATATTTAATATTTAATTTCCTCGAATGGGAATCAAATCCACAACCTGTCGCGCTTATAGTCACACATTTGTGCCGCTGTGCTACGACTGGCCTTATTTAAAATCATTTCATTTTTAAAATCATTACCGTACCGCCCATACTTCGCAGAAAATTTCACTACAGCATAGATATTATCGTCTTTTCACATTCAAAAAAATAAGAAAAGCTTAGAGAAGCGTATTTCTTTGAAAGCATTTGCTGTGTAAGTTCAAATTTAAGTCAAAGTTACTGAGAACTGACGTCAGCAGAACTTGGACGTCAAACATCAAACGAAATTAAAATAATATCTGTTATTGTGAAAATTTATGATTACTATTCGTAAATGAATTTAAATTATATTTATATTGCGAAAAATGTTAAAATTAATAAAATCAGGAATTTGGAGGCCATCAGGGCGCAGTGTGTCATATCTGATAGTAAGTGCGAGGGTTATGAGTTTGATCCCTACCAGGGGAATTGGGAAATACGCGAGAGTCATTAAGATGAAATCCGCTGCTAAGCTCCGCCACTCCTCACAATTTGTCTGGATTATAGACAGAAGAAGTTAGCGAATTTTTAACTTACAGAACTCGATCCATTTTTTCTTTCCATCTCATATCAAAAAAAATTTGCGGTTCAACTAGATTAAGACAAAGATCACGATTAAAATTACTTCGAGTAACTAGCCATAGACTAGCCGTAGCCCGCCATTTGTTTTCATTGACTGTCAGACGTACATGTCAGTCCCGTAGGAACTTCGAGAAGTCGAACACGTATATGCCAAAGTCAAACGTTCTAATTCCAGTAACTTATTTAATTTGTGCGTTGCCTCTTTATCACTCAATAAAAGAAGAGAAGCTTAATATATATTTATATAACATTTTGTTGCAAAAACATGAAAAGTGAATATCAAAAGAAAAACACAACTGGTAAAGATTAGGACTTCGCTAATGTAACATACATTGTTTCTCCAAATATAAGAACATTTTCTTTTATATCAAAGCGTAAACTGTATAATACCATACTATATACATATACAATACACATATATTGAAAAATGTAATTTCCTGCAAATATATAAAAACTGTTCATGCGTGAGCGGAGCATGGGTTCCGGAATGGTTCCGCCTATATACACCTTCCGCATATTGTCTAGTACCAAAATTTCTCCAATTAAATATTATTTTTAAAGAGTAAAAGTAACGTTATACTACCCATAAGAATTTATTTTAATAGCAGAACATAAAACAGAACTAAAGTATTTGTGGTCGTCGTGGCGCAACAGATCGGCGTGGATCGTCTAACTGTAAGCACGACGGTTATGGGTTCGATTTCCGCACGGGAGAAAGAATTATTTTTATTTCTTTGCTCTGGTAACAACACAATGCGCGGCGCGGAAATTTGAAAATGAAAATAAGGAATCGAATGAACTGAACACTAGGCTCCTCTTCCCACACCGGTATACGAGAAATATAACGTAAAGCTTCTCTGATGCATTTAGTGAAGTATAAGAAAGAAAAAAGAAAAGAAAATTGTTATAGGTACATCATTCAAAATAATCAAAATTTATGAATATTTATAAAAGTTGGTAAACCACAAGCCAAAGGATCTCTAAAACCAGTATAAAAGTCAGCAATCTTGGAGAGCGGAATAATTTTCCTTCTAACTACACGATTCGACATATTGTCTCAGCAAATATATACTTTTTTCGCAATTCCTGCAATATACTCGGTATGAGTATTTTCACAAAATGTTCGGTAATAAGGCAACGTTGAAACCTTTATTTTCATGACAAAACAGAATAGCCCTGTCATTGCGCAATTTATTTTTTTATTTTTTTTTAATTTTGAAGTCGGTGTCTCAAGCTAATGCTACAATAACCTTATTACAATATCGAATTACTAAGCCTGTTTGTTTCACTTGGCACCGAGTTCACAATTATAAAATCTTTTTTTAATTATTTTTGTTTCAGAAAATAAAACTATGTTGTTTGAACTTGGTTTTTTTTTTGTTAAAAAATGTTTTTTTATATAACGTTTCTTTTATTAAATAACATAAAACTGAGGACCGTTGTGCGACAGCGTTACTGACTGTAAGCACAACGATTCATTCTCCAATTGGTGATTTTTTTATTTTTTTTCATTTCAGTAGACAAGGTGCGGCGCTAAATACCACCACTCAACACACACTATCTCACAAACTGAGCGTAAAATGTGGAACTCACAAATTATTGCTAAGAATATCATTTGATAATAAGAATATCATTTGACAATTGAATTCCTGACTGTCTTTAATACAAGGTTCCCTTTGCCCACCCTGCTGTATGCGGGATACAGCGTGAAGCTGATTTACTTTATACATTTTCAACATTTAAAAGAATAATTACGTTGTCTAAATTTAAAAAAATACTTATATACAAACTTTCTTTAAAAGAGGCCCACTAACATACTCATAAATAAAAATCATCAGTACTTAAAGCATCATATTAAATACTACGATTTAATAAACAGAATCGATTGACAACTATAATGACTTATAATATGATTTTTTATTACTTTAATCTAATATGATTTTTTTACTACATTATCGTAATTTCTATAAGAATTTTTGATTGTTTTGAATTAAAAAATACGACCAATGTTGATATTTGATATTTATAAAATATACTTACATAAAGCTAATTATTTATTACACGTATATATTTTTGTAACATTATGTTCTTTTTACCTATGTAATGTACGTCTCATGTAATCATAATTCTAAAACTCTGTTAAATGTGCTGATGTCAGTGAATAATTTAATTTACTCTTTCAGAAACAACCTTAAATATTAAATTATTGATTTGAAGGATTCATAATATTCTTTGTAAAATAACTATAATGATTGCATATTAATTCCTGTACATATTTTAAATTAGTTACATATTTTATTTATTAGCTAAATGTACAATTGGTAAATATATAGTTATTACAGAGTACACGAAGAAAGGCTGTTTTTAGGCATTTTTATATAGATTAATTTCAAACGAACAAACGAACCGAAGAATCTATGTATTTATTTGATATTTCCTTGAAGATCAAATTGTTCCTTATTTCTGTGTTGAATAAATTACGACTTAAACTTAACTATTATGATTTATGAAGGTAATCTCCACTAACAATTCAATTTTGTTTAATTTATTGTAAAAAATATTGTATAATAGTGCTTCAAAAATATATATTTTTATCAACAGTTATATAACCAAGACGTTTCAAATGGCATTTTTTGGCCAAGAATCTTACCAGCGTGATTGCTATATAATATTCGCAGGCAAACTAATGCTTTAAGTTCATTCAAAGGACGATAACTTTTTTTTAATGAACCGATTTTGATGAAACAAACTTTAGTTATTTTTAAACATTTTTAAAGAGTTATTCTACACTTAGGAAAGAAAAATACTTATTTAGAAAACGTATAAAAATTTGAACGTAGCGGGATTTGAATCCGCGCCTCCTGGAAACCAACCAGGGTTCAAATCTCGCTACGTTCAAATTTTTATACGTTTTCTAAATAAGTATCAAACTTTAGTTGTTAAGTTGAGTTAAAACAAATCAATTCGTTAAACTTTTAAGTAAATTAGTTCAGTACTTTCAGAGAAAAATGTGACCATACATATCGACAGACAGACAGACAAGAAATTCAAAAAAATATTTTTGCTTTCTATTATTCTTTTTAAGTGTCCCTCTATCCATTTACTGTCTTATTATATATAGAGAAAATGTCTATATGTGTAAGTAAGCTATAATAATAATAAATATACTTTATTGCACATTTAAAAAAAAACAAAACAACTTACAAACATAATAATAATAATAATTAAAAAAAAAGTACAACAAGGCGACCTTATCGCTTAAAGCGATTAAGATAAATATAATATATATTATTATATATATACATAAATGTTACATACACATAAATATACATATAATTTATAAAAAAATAATAATAATATATAAATAAATAAAGGAATCAATTTAGTGAGGAAATAATGTTATATATTTAAGTGATGACTTTTGAGCATTTTCTTAAAAACATATAGGCTTTTGGCACGTCTGATGTCGATAGGTAAAGAATTCCATAGACGAGCAGCTTTAATAATAAAAGAATTAGAGAAAAAGGAGGAAGAGTGAAGAGGAATTTCTAGTAAAAGATTGTTGTGATTGTGTAGAGAACGTAAATGAGTGTCATGAAGAAACATGAACTGTTTCTTCAAGTAAGGAGGAGTAAAAGGACTAAACACCACAGACTAGAGAAGATGAAGTATATGAGTATTCCTGCGAAGGCGGATAGGGAGCCACTTAAGCTTGTTTCGAAACTCGGAAATGTGATCATATTTACGTATACCAAATATGAACCTTATGCAAAGATTTTGAAGTCGCTCAAGTTTATTTAATTGCTCCTCTTTAATGTCAAGATAACATACATCCGCATAATCAAGAATTAGTAGTAATAAGAAAGAGTAAGTAATAAGAAAGAGTTTGCCAGCGCAATTTTGGTCGGTATTGGTAGGAAATTGCGCAGCCTTCGTAGAGACGAAGAAGCAGCATAAACCTTTCTACTTACCTCTCCTACTTGTGTTTCCCAAGACAGATGTTGGTCTATAACTATACCTAGGTTCTTTACAGTCTCGTTATATGAAATAATAACGATTATTAAAGGTGCAATCTGTGAGTTATCAATTTTTTTCAATAATCTAGGACTGCCGATCAAAATACATTGACTTTTAAAAGGATTTATCGTCAGTCCAAAACATTTACTCCAAATAGAAATTTGTGTAAGGTCGTTGTTTATTCTAGCAATAGTACCAGGCATTTCAGTGAGAGTTCCTTGTGCGTAAATTTGTAAATCGTCAGCATACAGATGGTAGTGAGAAGAGATTTTAGGACATATAGAATTAATAAAAATTGAAAATAGAAGAGGAGACAACACGTCACCTTGAGGGACGCCAGTACTGGTTAAGGACTATTCAGAATAGGAATCTTCTATTCTAATGCACTGTCGGCGTCCGTACAAGTAAGAATGAAACCAATCAACCACCTCAGGAGATTTGTTAAGAGAGCCCAGTACAGCAAGTAGTATGTCAAAATCAACAGTGTTGAAGGCGTTACTGAAGTCTAACAAAGTCAGCACCGTAATCTTTTGATCATCCAAACCTTGTCTGATATCATCGGTGATCTTGACTAAAGCAATAGTCGTACTATAACCATGGCGAAAGCCGGATTGTAGTGGATTTAACAGATTATGCTTTAAAAGGTATGTGTTCAATTGATTGTGAACGAGACGTTCTAGCACTTTTGATAACAAAGGAAGAATGGAAATAGGACGATAATCAGAATAGGGTGACGGATTAGGTTTCTTAGGTAGTGGGAAGATTTGGGCTTTTTTCCAAGTGGAAGGGAAATCACCTTGGAGTATTGAGTGGTTCAAAATGGATGTGATTACAGGAGTTAACAGGTCTATTATAGGAATGATCATTTTACGACAAACGTTGTCAGCACCGATTGCATCCGACTTAACAGCTATAATGTTTCTCTTAACATAACATTCAGTGAATTGATTAAATTTAAAGGGAGAATGAGAAACCTCAGGAGTGGGTAAAGTGGAAATATAATTTAATGTTTTTAATTTATTTGTACTATCAATTGTACTGAAAGAAGTGAAATGTTTATTAAAAGAATTGATATCTAGAGAATTCTGAGGAACATTATGTTTTGCTTTCCCGACTCCAAGGGTTTTGAGAAAATTCCAGACTTTAGCTGGATCGTCTTCATCAATTATTGACTTATAGATATGGCGTCGTTGATTATCTCTACAAACCCTGTTGCAACAATTACGAGCCCTCACAAATTTCTCTCTATTGCTGTCACTTGCATCAGAAACATATTTAGATTTAGCTCGGTTCTTTTTTAATTGAAGTTTTTTAATATCTGCATTAAGCCAAGGTGCAGGGAGATGCTTCATCCGGACTGGTCGGACTGGTGCATGGGTATCGTAGAGTTTTATTAGAAGTGAGTTAAAAATATCTACTTTTTCATCAACTGTATGTGCATCATCTATTACAGACCAGTCGATTTTACTGGCATCTTCGTATAAGCGCTCCAAATCCATACCTCCAAAGTTACGCTGGAGAAGAATCCTTGATTTTGCTTTGGGGGGTTTAACTTTGTACGATATATGAAGAAGATCATGATAGGAGAACGATAGCGCAGGACACTGGCCATGCCTCATAACATGATTAAACTTTGCAAACGACACGCTCTATAATCGCTTTTAAGAAGACAGGTATTAAAATCTCCCATTATCAAAGTATGCTCATAAGAGGGCATAAATTGATCCACCAGGACTTCAAATGACGTGAAGTAATCGACAGTAAGATTTGGACTGTAAAAGACCCCAAGTAGAAGTTTTGTATGTCTTAAAATTACTTCAATAAATAGGTGCTATAATGTTACTACTGTATAAATAAAGCAGAAAAGTTGTTTATTTCTTTTAGCTTCATCCTGTATTGTATTTTACACATAGCAGGGTAGGTAAAAGGAACCTAGGAACGTAGTGTTAAGACACTCCATTCCCATATGGACATTTTCAACTTTCCGCCGAATTCTGGAGGCATTGCTGTTGTTTAATTGCGATGCCCCGTTACCAGAGCAAGGAAATGAAAATATAAAAAATATATATATTTTCATTTTCTCTCTCTGGTATATTTCCTCGCCATATATCCTCGAATGGGAATCGAACCCACAACCTGTCACGTTTACTATAGCAATTTTTTGTCCCTGCGCCCTGAGTGCCCTCAATGTTTTTTCATTTATTATGTACTAGCAGCCCGCTCGCGGCTTCGCCCGCTTAAACTACATGATTATTGATTTAATAAACAAAATTGATTGACAACTATAATGACTTCTAATATGATTTTTATAATACATTATCGTAATTTCTATAAGAATTCTTGACTGTTTTGAATTAAAAAATACGACCAATGTTGATATTTGATATTTATAAAATATACATAAAACTAATTATTTATTATACGTATATATTTGTGTAACATTATGTTTTTTTTACCTATGTTATGTAAGTCTCATCATAATTTTAAAACTTTGTTAAATGTACTGATGTCAGTGAATAATTTAATTTACTGCTTCAGAAACAGCCTTAAATGTTAAATTATAAATTTGGGTAAGAATTCATAATATTCTTTGTAAAATAACTGTAATGATTGCATATTAACTCCTGTACAGTTTTTAAATTAGTTACATATATTATTAGCTAAATGTACAATTGGCAAATAGATTTATTTCAAACGAACGAACGAACCAAAAAATCTATGTATGTACTTGATATTTCATTGAAGATAAAATCGTTCCTTATCTTTGTGTTGAATTAATTACGACTTAAACTTAACTGTTATGATTTATGAAGGTAATCTCCACTAACAATTCAATTTTGTTTACTTTATTGTATAAATTATTGTATAATAGCGCTTCAAAAATATATATTTTTATCAACAGTCATATAATCAAGACGTTTCGAATGTCATTCTTTGGCCAGGAATCTTACCAGCGCGATTGCTATATAACATTCGCAAACTAATGCAACTAATTTCATTCAAATGACGATAACTTTTTTTTAATGAACCGATTTTGATAAAACAAATTTTAATTGTTAAATTGAGTTAAAACAAAGCAATTTTAAGTAAATCGACAGACAGACAGACAAGAAATTAAAAAAAATATTTTTGCTTTCTATTATAATATTTTTTTTAAGTGTCCCTCAATCCATGTCAGTCAAAATTACTAAATGTACAGACAAAATATTTTTACTGTCTTATTATATATAGAGATTGCGTATATTATCATTTTCAAAAATATTATTTCAAATATGCTTGCGTTTAAGTTAAATTTAAACTTCTACTAAAATATTGTAAAGAACTTGCCCCAGTGGGCTGTACACGATGATTGTTTTGAATTGTGAATTGGGTTTATATTTGACTCTAGTAAATATATTTTTTTATGTTTTTTTCTCTTGTTTATAACAAAATCGAAAGACACACAACGCAAGACTGTTAAGACACACACGTCTTAGCAGCTTTAAAAATATATAATATATATTATTTTTCCCTCGGGTGACAATCGAACTCTCAACTGTCGCGTGCGAACTATCTTACTGCGCCACGAAAGAGAAGAAAAGAAAAAATATGTACCTAAATAAAACAAAAAATAAATCAGCTTCACGCTGTATCCCACACACAGCAGGGTAGGCAGAGGAAAGCTAGTGTAAGACACTCCGTTCCACACTTCCTGCCGAATTCTGGAAGCATTGCCTGTTAAGTGGCAGAACTCAACGCCGCGCTTTGCCTCGACACCAGAGCGAAGAAATGGAAATATAAATTTAAGTAAATATTTCATTCCTTGAGTGGGGATCGAACCCACAACCAGTCAATTTTACAGTCACACTTTGTGGCGCTGCGCCACGACTGGCCTCTAATATAATATGTACCTACATATATAATATATAATATTACTCAAAAATTGGGTGCGTGCGTGGAAAAGGGAGTGTCTTAACACTAGATCACTTTACCCCGTCCTATTATATGCATAAAGCTTCAAAATTTAAAATAAGAATATTTTCTTCAAACGCAATTATCGCTTAGCTTTCACATTTATTGAGTTTGCATATCCGTTGAAGTAAAACAACCAAGGTCTTAAAGAATTTGTACATTTTATCCTTTGCAAAATTAATTTGCCTAAGAAGAGCGGAAAATGTAATCCTAAAAAGGATGTCACATTCAAGTGAAATCGGTTTTATACTGAAAGTTAAGAATGTATTAAATAATGAATCACTGTATTGTTGAATCCTTTTTTTCTCTCAACTTTTTTTTGATTTTCTTTTTTTTTACTTTTACGCATCTTACAACTTCGAGATAACTAAAATCTAAAATAGGAAATAGAGTGTCTCAACAGTAATATCAAAGCACGGCGAGGCGTTGACTTCCATTACTCAACACGCAATGCCCCGAGAATTCAACGGGGAATGGAGTGTCATAACACTAGGTTCCCACGTTCCCTTTGCCTACCCTGCTACGTGAGGAATACAGCGTGGAGCAAAAAACTAAAAAAAATCTAAACGATAATTGAATGAGCCCTCACCCGTTTTCACCGAGTGCTCACCTACGGTAATGAAGCGCGAAATAAACGCGAGATAACAACGCGCGTGCCCTTGCCTCCTCCGGCGCACCGTGAAATCTGTGGAATTATTTATTTATCGTACTAACTAAATTGAATATCTAATACAGCCCGTATTGAGTCTGAGAGTAATTTGTCTTGATTTTTTTTTAAATATACCTATATGGGGTACATACGTGTTATTTATTAACCGAGATCAAAAAAAGAGCTTTTTTTGGTATGTTTGTTGAACCACTGGGATCTCTATTGGTTGGATTATTGTTTTGTATGAAAACTGCATTACTCAAGAGCGCTATAGGCGATACAAAATTACGGGGTCATTCTTTGTTAGCCTTAAAATACGAAATATTAATAATCATGAACGCCGTCACATTACTTTGACTGAGTGCGGTGCAGAAATAGTTAGTTAATAGTAATATAAGTATGTAAGTACTTCGTACTACAACAAAAAAGAATTAATTTATATATATATACATACATATATATATATACACATATATATATATATATANATATATATATATATATATATATATATATATATATATATATATATATATATATATATATATATATATATATATATATATATATATATATATATATATATATATATATATATATATATATATATATATATATATATATATATATATATATATATATATATATATATATATATATATATATATATATATATATATATATATATATATATATATATATATATATATATATATATATATATATATATATATATATATATATATATATATATATATATATATATATATATATATATATATATATATATATATATATATATATATATATATATATATATATATATATATATATATATATATATATATATATATATATATATATATATATATATATATATATATATATATATATATATATATATATATATATATATATATATATATATATATATATATATATATATATATATATATATATATATATATATATATATATATATATATATATATATATATATATATATATATATATATATATATATATATATATATATATATATATATATATATATATATATATATATATATATATATATATATATATATATATATATATATATATATATATATATATATATATATATATATATATATATATATATATATATATATATATATATATATATATATATATATATATATATATATATATATATATATATATATATATATATATATATATATATATATATATATATATATATATATATATATATATATATATATATATATATATATATATATATATATATATATATATATATATATATATATATATATATATATATATATATATATATATATATATATATATATATATATATATATATATATATATATATATATATATATATATATATATATATATATATATATATATATATATATATATATATATATATATATATATATATATATATATATATATATATATATATATATATATATATATATATATATATATATATATATATATATATATATATATATATATATATATATATATATATATATATATATATATATATATATATATATATATATATATATATATATATATATATATATATATATATATATATATATATATATATATATATATATATATATATATATATATATATATATATATATATATATATATATATATATATATATATATATATATATATATATATATATATATATATATATATATATATATATATATATATATATATATATATATATATATATATATATATATATATATATATATATATATATATATATATATATATATATATATATATATATATATATATATATATATATATATATATATATATATATATATATATATATATATATATATATATATATATATATATATATATATATATATATATATATATATATATATATATATATATATATATATATATATATATATATATATATATATATATATATATATATATATATATATATATATATATATATATATATATATATATATATATATATATATATATATATATATATATATATATATATATATATATATATATATATATATATATATATATATATATATATATATATATATATATATATATATATATATATATATATATATATATATATATATATATATATATATATATATATATATATATATATATATATATATATATATATATATATATATATATATATATATATATACTAGCGACCCACTCGCGGCTTCGCCCGCTTAAACTGCTGAATTATTTACTTAAATGGTAAAAATCATAAACAACGTAGTAGGTAGTCTACCTATTATTCTTTTATGTAAAAATATTTAAACGAAACCAACTATGTTGCACTGAAATAATACATTATAATTATTTAAAGAGCACCAAAATACGTGCACTTGCTTCTACACCTACTTTACTATAGAGCTAGCATTGAAGCATTCTCTCGTCCAGCTCCTTTCTTTTGGCGCTGGGGAACGGCATCAAGGCCGTTTGGTCGTGGTCTAGAGCGGCAACCATCAATATGGGTGCATCGTTAGGGGGTCCTTTGGACCTAGGACTGTGTACCTGCCCTAGACCAGATACAGATAGAGTTTTTTGGTGGGATTGGAAGGATGATCAAATGTCATCTGAGCGGTAAGCTCAGCCAGTTGAGACACTCAGTCAGGGAGGCTCAACTTAAGGCCGTGCGTTGGGATGTCATCGGTATATAGTTCGTACAGGGCAGGTGACAAAATGTTGCCCTGGGGAATTCCGGCAGCGATCGAGTGGCTGCTACGCTCTCCATTCTCACGAAAAAAGTCCTACCAGGTAGGTAGTCGGTAAGGACACGCGCGACGTGATGGTGCCGGCCCTGAGCACTTTATAAAGTAGCCCCGGATAACACACACGGCCGAAAGCGGATGGTATGTCGAGGAACAATTGCGCTCTCCTTTCGGTTTATCGCTGCTGCAGCGTAGTGACCCGCTCTGGCCACCTGCAGAGTGGTTGAGTGCCCGCCCGCTCAAACTTGTAGTATTTGCTTCGTGGTGCTAGAGAAGTGAGAGGAATAACTTCTCGAATAACTTCGCCATGGCGCTGATGAGCCTTAGGCATCATGATCAGGCCCTCCTTCTACATCCGGGGGAAAGGAGCCAGGTGGCCGTGGCAGATGCACTTTTATAAGCAAACGACGCGTGGCGGGCGTCGAGCCATATGACGCAGCAAACATTTTTAGTAATGTAATTTTAAATCTGTGTTACAGCTTCAAAAGTACTTATTAAAATTAAAAACAGTAAATGACAGTTTTTATCTACATTAAATGGTCAATATTAATTATATGCTGTGAGTAAGGGATAAATGAAACATGAGTCGATACAGTTGTGTATAGTCTGCGTTATGCATTTATAATGACAATTAAAGACGGACAGACGGACAACAAAATGATCCTACAAGGATTCCGTTTTTTTTTTTTTGAGGTACAGAACCCTCAAAATGGATTTTTTTTAGTCTGGTTATCCACACTCTTGTGCACTAAATAATTATAATTTTAAGTCTTTTGGGAATTGATTTGATTTAGCTTGCAAGAATTGTCATATTTAAAAGAAAAATGTTTAGTTATTTCATATTTGTCTAGGTAAACAGTAACTTGAACTTAAAAATTACGTAATACAAACGTAATTTTTCCCATATAAATTCCGGGTTAAAATATAGATTATATATTAGTAGTAATACAATAACAAATCACTATCTATCATACACAAATTGCGAGAACTACGTGGCTGCTTGAGAAAGTCTCAACTTATATTGGAGAATATTAAATATTGAAATGTCGGTCTATATTATAATATAGTGTCCAGTTTTTTCTGTCATCAAACAAACAATTATTGAAAACTTAAGATTTTCACTTCCTGCGCAATTTATGCTTTGAGTAGCTTTGGCGCTTTGCCTTTTTACCAAAATGAAAATATTAATAAATTACATCTCTTTTTCCAAAGTGGCAACTGAATTTACAACTGTCGCGCTTAAAGTCACACGCTTGTGCCACTGTGTCAAGACGGCACCATTAAGTAATTTATTTGATTTTGCCCTTTTTTTTTTCGAACTTGAACTTTATGTTGCTAGCCCTACTGGCTTTTACAGCGACATCGGGTGGGGAGGGAAGAGACTTCAATGTCTCTGAAAAAAAAATTGCAATCACTATGTGGCTGCTTGTAAGGATGCTGACGGCGGTAAGGTCGTCCCTTGCGGGACGTGAATCTTGCCTTGCGGCAGTCGAAGAGACTGGATTTGGCTCACAAAATTTGTTGTATTTTAAGAAAAATATTTAGGTATACGGTATTTAAGCTAATTAGGAACATAAAATAAATATTTAAAAGTATTAAAACTAAAAGTGCCGCGGGCCCTTAGTGGGGGACGCACGGGGATTTTTTGTAAATTTCTGTAAAGGACATTGTGATCAACACCAAATGGCCAAGACAACTAATATACTTATTTATATGTTGAGAGTAAGGGATGAATGAAACATGAGCCAAAACTGCGGTTTATAGCTGGCGTGATGTGTCAACAATTAAATGCGTTTTTCTCTAAAACTACAAACTAAAAGAGCAAATTTTATCTTCGTTTAACGTAGAAAATTAATAAAGTATTTAAAAGGATAAGGATTGATACCATTATGGACAAACAAATTACTATTTTGAGACAGAAATATGCTCACTGTATGCTCCTTAGAAGATACGAATATGATGTCGGTGACTTTTTTGTAGATCATTTTGTACATTGTTTTCAGGACTTATCATTAAAGCAGCGCATGCGTGAAAGTGTCTCAACGGGTAGGACTTTATACACATTTATCATATTTATGTCAAATTACTTTAAAATATACATATAATAAACTATATATAAACCTTCCGTAAGAAATACTCTACCTAACGGTGAATCGCATCAAAAGTCGTTGGGTGGTTTAGAAGAAGAAGAGTTAGAAAGGCCAGACAGAGGCGGAAGGCGTGCTTATTTTATAATATATAGAGATAGAGATAGGACAATGTTTTATTCCATCACTAATAGTATCCCCAGCGCATACTAGGGCAAATTTCTTATGATTTATAATCTATAGAGAAATTACACACTCTTTTTATGCTTTCACAATAATACATATATTTTTAGATGTCCCTCTGCACTACGATGGCGGCTCTGTTCTAGTCAATATGCACATTTTCCTTTGAAAATTAGTGGCATAACTGTAACAGTTACACATGGTATCGTAAACTTTTTTTTAGATATTGATGTCTTCTATAAAATTGTAGTAAATTACTTTGCTCTAATGTCAATAATTTCCACAGCGTACGCGATATAAGGTTTTTTTTGGTATTTTTTTATACGTTAATCGCCTAATTGTAAAAGAATTTTCCAAATCGGTCCCGTAGTTTCAGGGCCTATTCAATTCAAATACAGAAACAATACATCTAATCGGTTGTCTTCATAATGTTAGTGATATCGATGCACCTCCCCCCGCCCCGCAGAATTACTTACTCGCCACGGTGCGCGAGGCCACACGGCACACACTCCGCATTTTTTATTATTACATGATTTTCTTTAGAGTGATATTTTTAAATTCGTTATATCTTTTGAATGAAATGTCCGATTTTGTTAATTTAAAAAGTACTTTACACATATTGAAATTATCTTTAATAAAATATCATTTAATAGAATAAGGATTAATGCAGAGGTATGAATAAAATGGTTTGATTATTGCCGGCACTTTCATCAACCTATAAAATATTGTCATAACTATAGTAGTTGGACATATGGTATCGCGCACTTTTTTATAGATATTGATGCGTTCTATAATACTGTAGAACATTATTTTGTTCTATCATCAATAGTTTTCGCAGCGCACGCGATGATAAAATTTTTTAGATCAATTTCTTCACACTTTGAGTTACATTATTGCATTTTTCTTAGGGATCCTTATTTTGTAGTAAAGATGCAGCTTTCTAATAGCGAAAGAATTTTTGAAATCGGTCCGGCAGTTTTTGTGTGAAAACAATACAAACATACATACATACATACAAAAATACAAATCTTACCTCTTTATAATATTAGTATAGAT
>JAAIXJ010000840.1:94759-127809 GCA_013403705.1 Heliconius hermathena
ATGCTGGAGCGTAAAGTGAACCTGTGGAAGGGTACGCTTGAGAACGGCGGTCTTAAACTAAATGTGTCGAAGACCGAGTACATGGCCTGCGGGAGCCCGGACTCGAGCACTATCCTTATAGGTCCTGAACCAGCCGTTAAGTCGGAAAAGTTCAGGTACCTTGGATCCGTTATGCACGAGTCTGGAGGCATCGATCACGATGTCTATAGCCGGATAAGCGCTGCTTGGGCCAAATGGCGGGAGGTCACTGGTGTGGTCTGCGATCGCAGGATACCGCCCAAACTCAAGGGTCTGATATACAAGAGCATCATCCGACCGGTTCTTTTATACGGCAGCGAATGTTGGCCAGCACTATCTCGGCACACTCAGGAGCTTCACGTCACGGAAATGAAGATGCTGAGGTGGATGTGCGGCGTAACGCGGTCTGACCGCATACGCAACACATTCATTCGAGGTAGTCTTGGAGTCCGTGACGTAGCGGATAAGCTCCAAGAGCGTCGCCTGAGATGGTTTGGTCACGTTACGCGCCGCCCTAGGAACTATGTCGGATGCAAGTGCCTTGCTATGTCAGTCCCTGGAGTGAGACCTCTCGGACGCCCAAGGAAGCGCTGGTTGGATGTCGTGAAGCAGGACATGAGAGCCAAGGGTCTAACCACCGAGGACGCTAAAGACCGTGCAAAGTGGAGTAGGTTAAGTTGGAAGGCGGACCCTGGCAAAAGCCGGGACTAATGCCAGGAAGAAGAAGAAGAAGAAGATTACACTCTCTCGTTCCATATAAATAATGTATTGACATATTATTAAAAAATAACAACTATTAAATATATAAAATAACGAACATTCTTCCGCCGTAGTACGATATCCATACGCTATGAAGGTGCAAGGAGTCAAGGACAGCCGAGCCTGTGTGAACAAACAAACAAGCTCAAGCACATTAAACAGCCTTTGATCTTTGTCAAAATACCGACAGCCGTCCCGATCGACCACAAGCAGACTGCTGACGTGCTGATGCCCATGCTTGTGGTCGTTGAATGTCGTTTTGACCGCGCGCGTGTGAATGCTGTATTACAGCTCCCACGTTTTTTTCGTATCACAGGTGTCTTAATGCAGTGTAAAATAGTGTCAAGATATTCCGTTCCTCTGTTTTCGCCTGATTTTAGAAATATTACGTATTAAATACTGTTTCGAAAATTGAGCGGTCACTGAAGAACAGAGTGTGTTAGCAATAGATTCCCTCTGCCTACCCTGCTATATGTATAATACAGAGTGAAGCTGTATTTTGCTCAATTTTTTTGTTGTATAATAGTTTTACATTATTCATAACTTTACTGTACCACAGAGATAAGATAAAAGTATAAGTAAAATAAATCAAATTTATTAATTTCAATTAACATCTCATAGCCAGTTCACGTCGACATAGTATTCGTACGAAACGTGGAGAATGGAGTATTTTACAATAATTTCTCTCTGCATAACCTGCTTTAAGCGGGAGGATACTGTATAAAGTTCAATATTTTAAAAATATATTTTTATTTAAGGAGAAGAAAGCAGCAACGGCATTTTGGGTACCAACTTGTTCACAATCTGGATGTGGCGTCACCACAACCGCGTGGCGAATCAGCTCGCGCGCCTCAACCCGTGCTGGGGGGACGACCGGCTGTTCTACACCGCGAGGGACATCAACATCGCTGTTGTTACACAGATATTCTATTATGAACTTAACGCTTTGCTACTTGGTAAGTATTTCTTTTATGTATTATTAAAATTGCTTTTAAATAGTATTTTCTCTATGTTAATATGTTTTCAAATCTTCCACAGAATTTCTTTTACAATTTAAGTATTTTTTGACACTAGCAACAACAATAGCAAACCGTGCTTTATATTAATGATCTCTCTTTTCTGTTTATTAATAAAAAATATATTTATTAATAACATTTTTATTGATTCGTTAATAAAAAGGTAGATCGTTAATATAAAAGAGAAATAATAAATATTTAAAAATAATTAAATTAAGAACGAAATTCGAAATCCTACATTATTATAATTTTTTTTTTCAGGTGAAGAAAACCTCTTAAAAGAAGGTATATTATCTCCTACACCTACACATAGAGATTTGTACAATGAGAATGTACTACCGGCGGTGTCTATGGAATACGGTCTGGTATTACGATGGATGCATACCATTCAAGAAGGCCTAGCTAAGTAAGTACGTGCATATATATATAGCATAACGCATTGAGCTGTCGTGTTTTTTTTCTGCATATTTCTTTTGTTAGGAATTTTCAAAATTTTTCCTAAATAGAAATCCACCTATTGTCAAGACCCGCCCGAATTTGAAGAAACTATTTTTGGCAAAAAAAAACCTAATATCTACTATTGGCTAAAAGTAGACTATATAAAACGAATCATCGCTGTGATTGAAATTATTGTCAACAACATTTCAATTCTATCTACTTTTAATTAAAATAAACTGAGACGTTCAAAATCGATATTTACGTTTGAAGCCTACGAATTTATATTTAAACCTTTATAAGTCTTCTCTTGATTTATATTTATCTATTATTATTATTTATCTTATCCCTTAGGCCAGTCGTGGCTCAGCGGCACAAAGTGTGACTGTAAAACCGACTGGTTGTGGGTTCGATCCCCACTCGAGGAGATGAAATATTTACTTAAATTTATATTTCCATTTCTTCGCTCTGGTGTCGAGGTTAAGCGCGGCGTTGAGTTCTGCCACTCAACACGCAATGCCTCCAGAATTCGGCAGAAAGTGGGGAACGGAGTGTCTTAACACTAGGTTCCCTCTGCCTACCCTGCTGTGTGCGGGATACAGTGTGAAGCTGATTTAATTTTTATTTTTTACTTATTACAGAATGTATGACACAGAAGGCAATTATCTCAAAAGCATCCCAATCGTCAACCTAACATTGAGGACTGGCTACCTGGCGGATCAGAACCACATAGATTACATGACACAAGGAGCTTTTAGACAGCCGGCTGCCAATATAGATGATATTGTGGACCCTGATGTAATAATTTCATTTATTTATATAATATCTAATACTAGAATGAAGACACTTCCATTTCCCAATTTCCACTGAATTCTCAGGGCATTACGTGTTCAGTGACGGAACTCAACACCGCGTTTTCTTGAGTAAGAATCAAATTCAAATTCAAATAAAAAATTCAAATTCTCTTATAAGCACTTTTGAATCGTCGAATGAACATATAACAAAAAATAAAAAGCTACCACCGGTTCGAAAGGCAGTTCTGCTGAGAAGAGCCGGCAAGAAACTCAACAGTTGCTCTTTTTAAAGTCAATGGTATAATATATAATTTTATTACATTAACTGGCAGCTATCCTGCATCACATTCAATAGACATTAATTCCATACATGTTTATCCTCTAAATATTCTTGAACAGTGTAATAAGCTTTACTTGTTAGTATTTTTTTTAAAGCTANGTGGAATAACACTTTAAAAATGTTTAAAAAAATTTATAATTTTCAATATTAACTATATTGTTATATCTCGAGATCCAGTGCTCAGCTCAGTAATGTGTATACATTACATGTATATTGGATTTTTTTAGAAATAATTCTAGTTCCAGTTCTTTGCCTCCTAGGCCTTATATATTCTGATGTATAATGTTAAATTTAAATGACCTAGGCGTTATCTTATTGTCTAGTTTAAACTGGAACTTACATCATTATACTTCATAGAAGTATTATTAGTACAATTTATTTCCTTCGTTATACCATGTACAACGGGGTTTTGTATATTGTATGCTACTAAAGTAGAATCTAATCTAATCTAAAACTAATAATCATCGCGTTTATAGAAAAACTAACGATAGTTGTTTATTAATTATTTGTTCAAGCAAGTCGTGGCGTGTTGCACAAACGTGATTGTAAACGTGAGAGGTTGTGAGTTTCATACTCGAGTGGATACTCGAGTAGATGTGATATTTAATATGTTCATTTTCATTTCTTCGCTCTAGGGTTGAGGTGAAGCGCGGCATTGAGTTCCGCTACTTAACACGCAATGCCTTCAGATTTTGTTGAAAAGTGGAGAACAGAGTGTCTTAACACTAGGTTCCCTCTGTCTACCCTGGTGTATGCGGAAACAGCGTGAAGCTGATTTAATTTAATTTTTGATTTAAATCTGGAACAGAGAAAGTCTATTAGCCACGAGCTCAAGCCTAATATTAAGAATATTATAAAAAAATACTTTTACTAGATAGCAGAAATAGGGCTCGGACCTCTACAACGCGTTTCGGACTTACCAACAAGTGACCTAGCAAAGAATCGCCTCTTCAGTCTCGCACCTTATACCTGGTATAGAAAAGCCTGCTTCGGAGAAACTATACGAACATTTGACGATCTTATAGTTGCTATGAAACCTGAGGTAGGTTCAAAATACATTTATTTTCTATATCTCATATTTTTTATATTAAAAATCCTTATTTGAAACGTAAAATAAAAATACAACATAAAAGTTATGTTGTAGTCTTAGTATGAACGATTTACCCCTAGGCAACATACTAAACTACTTATATGTATTTATACTTGTGAATATGTTTCTTCTGTTAATATATTTTGTTAATTATTTTATTTTAATGTTAATTGCATTGTACTCTCCCCGCTGTTTTGTTAGATATCCACTTCCACAGGTTGGCTGGAAGAGATTTCTTTTAGAAATAAGCCCACCCTTGTCAACTAACTTTTCATTTTATATTTTTTTTGTTTTTTTAATATTTATATTATATTTGACACATATTCAAACATGTTCCTAATCAGCTAAGATTTCTAAATTAATTTCTAAACTTTGGTATATTCTTATTGTAAACTAGAAAATCGAGCTCTTCAAGGAGCTATACAGCTCTGTGGAGGACATCGAGCTCCTCGCGGGCGTGTGGACGGAGCGCGCGGTGCGCGGCGCGCGCGTGCCCGCCACCTTCTACTGCCTCGTGGTGGAGCAGCTGCGCCGCTCCGCCGCCAGCGACCGCCACTGGTACGAGGCCGCGGACCGCCCCAATGCCTTCACCATGCGTAAGAAAAATAAACTCATTTTTACCACCAAAAAAAATTACAATAAGTTTAATGAGTCGTATCCACACTGAAGTTAGGCTTTCTGAACTGTTGCGCACTCGGAGAGAAAATTATCAATAGTATAATAATAATAAAATCAGCGCAGTAAGAAAAAATCCTAAAATCTGCAGAGCCATCTACAGCTAACTTCACGGCGATCAAGACTCTTGACTCCACTGTTCATAATCACAAGAATTAACTCATCACAAGTTTAAAATTATAAACTGCAAATTTACAATTAAATGTTGATCTTATATTCCCAAGCATAAAAAAATATTGTATTGATGTATGCTGATCTAAACATATTTTACCTTTACCTTACTGTTTCTTAATGTACTTCACTGTACCTCACTGTTTCTTACCGTATCTTAATTTACCCTACCCTACTCTATCCTACTACACCCTACTATATTCACATATATATGTGACTACTGCAGATCAGC
This sequence comes from Heliconius hermathena, assembly GCA_013403705.1. NCBI lineage: Eukaryota > Metazoa > Arthropoda > Insecta > Lepidoptera > Nymphalidae > Heliconius > Heliconius hermathena. Next base: position 100,290 of record JAAIXJ010000840.1, read on the forward strand.
TGCTGGAGATCAGGAAGGCGACAATAGCGCGGTTGATGTGCGACGTCGGCGATGGTGTTACGACCATACAACCTAGAGCGTTCCTTGTGCCAGGACCGGGGTTAGTTAAATTCATGGAATTCTAGTACTAAAATACTTCGATCCGTACTTTCAGTCCAAGTTTCGAGCCCAAATCCGCGCTTTGCCTTATTACCAAAGCTAGGAAATAAAAATAACTCATTTCCCCAAATGAGAATCGAACTCACAACAGTCGTATTTACTGCTAAGGCACTGTGCCGCGACGCGACGATCGTAATTATTATAAACTCCTACAATATATTAATTAGAAATTCATAATCGATAAACATTATTATATAATAATCCGCTTTTATGATAGTGTTTCTAGAAAAAAAATTAATAACTAACTTCATGATCGTGAGTTTAATTTTCATTCAGGGACATACCCGTACGCTTATTATGTAAATATTTTTCTGCTTAGATAGACAAAGTGGGGGTCATATTCTGACAAAAACAAAAAAGAAAAGATATGATAATACCCTTGTCACCTGTCTCTGTAAAGTCAAAGGTATTCAGAATTGGATCAAAATAGCAAAACTATTATCGTTTGTAAATAAAATTTTGTAAATAACATTTGAAAAAGTTTGTAAATAAAATTATATATATAAAATATTAAAAATTATATATATAAAATATATTTATGATATCTACAGATAAAAGCTAGCTGTGACACCGTCTGTGGATTCAAATACCGTTAAGGAACATGATTTTATTAAATTATTATTTTTCTTTCATCACTCTGATAAGATAAAGCGCGTCGTTAAGTTCCGCCGTTTTTATAAAAAAAAATACCTCCACGCTATATCCTGCTATATAAGGAACTCAGCGTGCTATTTTTACAGCGTAGCAGCAGAAAGGAACTAGTATACTGCCTATTTTCAATATTTTTCGCGTCCAGTGGCGGAACTCAACGCTGCACTGTCTCGTTGCCAGAGTGAACTGCGCAGCAACGGCCTGATATTCTAACGATATCTTTTAATGATATTGTTCATTTTAGAAACGAAATCGGCAGCTGCAGCAACATTAAGAAGATTGATTTAAACGCCTGGAAAGATCCCCGCTGTCACTATCTCTAAAAATGGTTAAGAAAACTGCTACATTTGCTTGTTTTATATATTAAAATAATAAATGAAAAAAGAAATGGGTAATAATAATAAGTAGATAAGAATTGGAGATTGTATCAATAAATTACTAACAATAAATTCTTTAGTGGTTTCTTTTTTGATGCTTACCTTTTGTTCATTATAACAGTCACGGAAAGGTTTTTTTATAGAAAAAGGTTAGTCATATATGTAGGTACATAATATACACCCTCCCCAACTAAAGCTTTAGTTTGTCTTACTTATTCTAAAAACAAACTTCTCTTCATGAAAAATTTGTACACACAAAATAAAATAATTCTACTGGACAGAATGACTAAAGAATCAAAGAATTTGTTACAATAAACGAAACACCACGTTCAAGTTCACGTACAACTACCGTAGAGCCTCCGTAGACTCAATATTTCATATACATATGTTATTGTTAGCTTTTGCTTGTTTATAAAAATACGCTATTAAAATACGTACAAAAATACGCTAAGCCATACGTTCGTACGTATGGCTTAGCGGTCAGAGCGCCTGGTAGGTTTCCAGGAGGCGCGGGTTCGAGTCCCGTTACATTCAAATTTTTATACGTTTTCTAAATAAGTATTAGTAAATTTTGTTTTTTTGATGATATGTTTTATTTTCACTGGTTTTTTTTTATTTTCGTTTGGATTTTATGTGTTGAATCACAGAATGCCTCTAGAATCGGGAATGTATGAATCTTAATGGGAAAGGAGTGTTTTAACTCTAGTTGCCAGGTTCCCACCAGGTGTCTATCCTTCTTTATGAAGAATACACCGTGAAGTATAGTTTTTTTGTAACTACTCCCTCGTGCTGTAAGCAATTTTAATTAAAAGACATCATTATATGTGTAATAAATAAGGAATAAAAGAAAAAAGCAAATTCAAAGGTTTTCTTCCTTTATAAAATTTCCAAACTCAATTGAGGAAAAACCTTATGAGCTAAGGTTTTTACATTTTCATTGCCCATTTTTTACGAGAAAAACGATTAAAGCACAACGTGACGTACCAAAAGAACAAAGTTCCTTTCAACGGGAGACACGTCTGTGTCAGAGATTACTTCAATAAAGAAATGACGTGTAAGGTAGGTTGGTTCTTGACGAATTCTGATAATAATTAAAAATTAAATTAAAATTAAATGAGCTTCACGCTGTATCCCGCACACAGCAGGGTAGGCAGAGGGAACCTAGTGTTAAGACACTCCGTTCCCCACTTTCTGCTGAATTCTGGAGGCATTGCGTATTGAGTGGCAGAACTCAACGCCGCCCTTTGCCTCGACACCAGAGCGAAGAAACGGAAATATAAATTTAAGTAAATATTTCATCTCCTCGAGTGGGAATCGAACCCACAACCAGTCAGTTTTACAGTCACACTTTGTGCCACTGCGCCACGACTGGCCTCAACTGATAATTACTAATTTTTCTAGTTTTTTTTAAGACTTTTCCACTCTTATACCCACGTATTATATAAAATTATTAACACCAGGTTCACTCTGCCTAGAGAATATTCTCAGAGGAGTGGGTCAAATTTCATTACATAGCTTTTTTAGACCAAAATGTTTTGCCATTCGTTCTCTCTGCTTGCTCCTTTCAAGATAAAGAGTGAAGACAAAAAAATACAATAACTTTGATACTTATATAAAGGGATAAATTGTTAGTATTAACTATGAAATTAGATGCCAGTCATAGCGCAGGGCGGCACACAGCAGGATAGTGTAACAGTATGTACCTTGAGTATAAGTTTAAAATAAATAAATAAATAAAATAAAATATGCATGGCAATACACATAAATAACATAGTTAATTATGAATAATACAAACTATATATTTTGAATAAAATATTAATAGAGACGAGTTCGTGTATTGTCGTCCCGAGTGTCGCGATCGTCATTCTGTCTATATAGGTGGTGGTGATGCTGGAAGGCAGCGGTCGAGTCGAACTCTAAAGTACTACGGTACAAATAAATATGATGCACATAAAGACTCGTACCAAATGTATAATAAATATAATATGATAATTCGAAGCCTATGATGGCACGATCTTTTAGGATCGAATTTCTTATAAAGGCAATATATGTGTAGGGGCGACACATATTGTGGATCCAAGTGATCTTTGACCAATATTATGATATTGAATGTTGCTTGACGTCGCGGAAGCTGACGTGATGGGCTTATGCGAACTGTTATAGCGACATTAACTATGTCGTGGCTGATGCCGTCTCGCAGTACGCTCGCGATACGTAAGCTGTGCTTGTATGGCGTTGGTCATTGACATATTATATACCACTTCTACGACTTGGTATACGACTAGTAGGTGTGTGGTGCTATTTTATGTCCCAGCTCCGGTGTATGTAGTAGTGTCCGCCTGTCTCATACGGGTGTGTGGTGCTATTTTATGTCCTGGAACTCTGGTGTATGTAGTAGTGTCCGCCTACGGTTCGAGACACGACTGTGGGGTGTGTGCCGTGCGTTTATTTAACATATCGGCCGCCTTGCGGTAGTGCGTTCGTTCCAACGACTTATATTGATCTCACAAATCAATCAACATCACGAATCACCATTCTAATACAATCTTAATATAAACAAGCGTAACAAGTACCTTCGGAAAGATCACACACAAACGTCTCGGAGGGTTCAACGATGACTGTAAAGCCACGGTCTGGTCGGAACTCACGGTGTAGGGGCGGGGCGGTGCCCGTACTCTTTCTTCCTTTTATTATAACTAGTTCGCAGTTATAGTGGAGAGGAAGATAGGACGCGCTCTTGGCTTTTCTTCGGACGAGCTTCGAGTTATGACAATGTCATATTGTCGAGTTTCCAGTTATCTAAATAACTGACACAAGAACAACTTCTGATGGCAAATGTCTTATTGCCTTTTTTATTTATATAATTAATGGCATGAATAAAATTCTTAACACTGTTACTTCTGAATCTCTAAAAGATTTTGGGTTCTTCACGATCACAACTATAAACGGTTCTAACCACTAGACACATCACGAGCCAAGGCATTATTATATTAAATAATATATTCAAAGGTGTTTGGGATATCAGTTACAATAGGCACAGGGTAAATACATAGTGTTGAGACATCATAACGCCGTCATCGCCGCGCTTTGCCATGACACCAAGGCAAAGCATGGGGATCGAACCCACAACCATTCGTGATTACAATCACACACGGTTGTAGGTTCGATCACCACCCGAGGAAATATATAATAATATTTATTTAAATTTATATTTTAATTTTTTCACATTGGTATCTTTCTTTTTTTATTCTTTACGGAAAAGATTCAGGTCACCTGATGGTAAATGATTACCGCCGTCGCCCACGACCCCGTGCAACATCAAAGGAGCTACAGATGCGTTGCCGGCCTTTAAGGTGAGTTGGGCGCCGGCGCCCAGCATTACCTGATGGGGAACGCAGTGGCATAAAACCACTACTTAACGCCGGTTTTAAATGCCGGGGGTGGTAATGATCCGGTCGAGTCTGCCCATGCGTGTTGCCATTGCTGGCGACGTGACTCTACCACATGTACATGTGGTATGTACGTTTAGTCGCCTCTTACGACACCACCAGTACCAGGATGATCCTATTCTAGGCCGGGATCACACGGCATATAATTAAGTTAACGACCAGCCTGCGGCTTTATCCGCTAAAACTACACAATCATTTATTTACTTATCTGAATTACTTTCGTATTTTAATAACATTATCATTTTAAAGACATAATCTGTACATAGAAAAGTAAAGTTTCAGCCAATTCAATAATTAAATTATTTTAACCACATATTTATATTGATATATTTTTTTATTTATGATATTATTTTATTCGAGTTCAATCTTGAACTACATAAGTAATTATACAACAGTATTGAAAAAGGTCCCCTTATCTAGTATATATCAATAGACAACGGTTCTCTCTAAGGTGATTTGTCGAAGCCTAAAGAATTAACTTGGAATCGCTTGGGGTTGTTGAGTAAACTAATTACTAACTCTGAACTGTCCTATCTTCTAATACGAAACTTGATATAGACAAAGGGGAGAAATATATTTGGAGGAAATATATTTGTACTGTCTTTTTTTTATTTACTGTCTGCTGCCCCCTGCCTGCCATATTTTTACCTGTTCACGTGATATGTTTGTTGTTTAATATACATCCTAAATAAAGTTACGTTTATTGCAAAAGAATACAAACTTCACATTTAACAATAAAAATGTACGGTATCTAAGAGACGCAGATTCAAGTCTTGCTTCGTTCAAATATATTCTATTTCGTACCGTGAAATAACTAGTTAAAATATAATATTATTAAATCCTTTCTACCTATTCATCAAAAATATTATTGAAAAGCATAAGAAGACAATCGATAGACACTCATAATAATTTATCTTCTTATTTCCATCCACCTCTTAGATTACACATAATGCGATTAGTAGGAGTCCACTTTATTAGTTTCGTCCCTCCAGGGCTTGGGGATAGTACTTGACCTTGAGGTCGCCTTCAAGATCACAAGGTCGACGTGACCGCTAATGCCAGTGGTAATTAAAAACTAAAAAGATTCTCAATATCTTTCTCTATACATTTAAGGTTTTATCAAAGATAATAAGCGTATGTATATATTTTATTCGATATGATGAAGCCATCGTAACAGCGGCACAACGTCTGACTGTAGACCCGACGGTTGTGGGTCCGACCCATATTCTGAGGAATGAATTACTTTCATTTATACATTTCACTTTGGTAAGAAGCCAAAACGCAGCGTTGAGTTGCGAGAGTCAACATGCAATGTCTCGGAAACCGGGTAAAAATTAGGATTCGGACTGTCTACTCTGCCTACTCTACTGTGTGCGGGATACAGTATGTAGCTAAAAAAAACCTACGAATTCGCAAGTCTACACGCAATATCTCAAAAATTGGGCAGATAGTGGGAAATGTGACTGTAAAACCGACTGGTTGTGGGTTCAATCCCCACTCGAGGAGATGAAATATTTACTTAAATGTATATTTCCATTTCTTCGCTCTGGTGTCATGGCAAAGCGCGGCGTTGAGTTCTCCCACTCAACACGCAATGCCTCCAGAATTCGGCAGAAAGTGGGGAACGGAGTGTCTTAACACTAGTGTAACAGATAATATAATACCTCGCATTATACCACCCGCTATTAAATATAATTATATTCTGCTTTATACTTCAATATGATATGATTTAATTAACAATAATAATTTATGATGATAATTATAATATACATAATAATTATTTAATAAAATATAATTAATAATAATTTTGTATTAGCATATAAATTATAGTACTTTTATTATTTTTAAGTATAATATTATATAATTATTTGATATCTACTAATGGAACGTGTTTAAATATAAATTGTAAAAGTGAGTAATTGTATTTTAAAAAGTTGTATCGATTGTACGAGTTACACAAATTTGTAAACCTCTGAATATAAACATTGTTGCATAAACTCTTGTTTTACTTCCGTCCCACTGAAGAACTCTCGCCATCCACCTTCGTCATACTAGGTTCCCTCTGCCTATCCTGCTGTGTGCGGGATATAACGTGAAACTCATTTATTTTTAGTGGATTGTTTTGATACTTGGTTTCCTCTGCTTACCCTGCTGTGTTCAGGATACAGCGTAGATCTATAAAAAACTAGTCAAATGCGAGTCGAACTCGAATACTGAGGATTGCAAGATCGAGAATTACAATTTATAAAAGATGACATACTTAAGTTTTCGGACGTATGCACTCATTCTGTACATCATTACTAACTTATAATTGTAGTTCATAAAATGAACTATAATACTTATACAAGATTGTAATGATTTTTTTTTCTTTGAAATGTCTATAAAAACATTTCCGACATCTACTAAATTTGACAAGAGGGACTCAGTTATTTAAGACTCTGTTTTCACCCACTCGTTTAGAAAGTATGATGATAATGATTAGATCTTGGAAACAAACGCCAATCCAGATAACTTTGCATTCCTTGTTTCTGGTAAGAATTTCCAAAATGAAACGAAAGTAAATCCATTTTATAATTTTTTTTTATTATGAATTCATTAACTTCACGATTTATCCCTAGTGAGGTAGTCAGAGAGAACGGAGCGCCAAATGCTACGGTCTCTACATACCTCTTTTGCCTCGTCCACTGTCATCAACTTCTTCATACATGCCCGATGAGCACGTTCTTCTTCATTTTCACTGTGACATCCTCACTAGTACCTGCCATTTTGTGTATCTCTTCATTACGGATTCGATCAGCTTAGCTGACTCCGCTTAACCTACGAAGAGATCACATCTCCACGGCATTCATCTTTCTTTCATTCTTCTTCTGTAATACCCACGTTTCGCTGCCGTATAACAGAGTCGGTACTAACACTGCATTGTGTACGGCCAAACGCGCAGCTGTGCTAACGTTTCGCCGTCTCATCAATGCAGCTAAGGCTCCGTTAACCCTGTTACCGGCAGCAATACGCCTTTCCACATCCATCTCTACTGAACATACTTCCCAAGTATACCACTTCATTTATCAATACTAATATAATTAATATATAAGCACCCAACCAATTTTCGAGAAATAGCGTGTTGAGTAGCGGAACGTAACGCCGCGCTACGTCTACCGCAGCGAGGAAATGAAAATTAGTATAATAATTTTCCTGATGATGATTGAGGATCGAACTCTCAATCATGGCATTTATTTATAGTCAGAGATCCCACTGCCCCACGACGGCTTTATTATTATTTTATAACTTTTATTAGTATGTAAAAATTAAATATACTACAAAATAAAACAAATTCTAAGCCCAGAAGGAAACCATTCCATTAAATTGAGTTTCTAAAGCGCCTTTAGATATTGATGATTACGATCTTTCTTTACCTAAAGTAAAACTTAGGGTATTTTTTCCTTTGTGTCGAATTCTTACATGTATTCAATTTCTTAGCGATTGTCTCGATATTGGTATTGTTGATTTTTTATCGATTTTGGTAGCTACTATTTATTTTTTAGGTAACCCTTATGGAATCACTTTGCTGTTCGTCTTTTAAGACCATGTATCTCGAGATCATGGAGGTATCAAGCTGAGAATAATATCAAATATTTAGGTCTACAGGGTGGAAGAGGCGGCCCTCCTTTTTCGGAAACAACATATAGGGTAAAATATTTCAAACCCATACCTAAAGAAATTAATCAAGCTAACTCAACAGTTTAGACGTAGGATTTTTTTTCATTTCACAATGTTTATCCATACTTGTATTTCGTGTGACGCAGTTACGCAAAGATGCGAATAACGCAAACGCATACTACTACAAAAATACTACTAAAGGTTAAACAACTTTGGACTTTGCTGCCAATACCTACGACTCGATTTCGGAATGAGGCGTATGCGGCAGTTTCCCTTTGATAGGTTTGTGTGTGCGTGCGTCGTTCTTGACAAATGGCGTTTTATTTTAAAACGACAATTTTATTATTTATTTTGTTTGAAAAAATCACTTTTTCATTTTTAAGAAAAAACAAATTATATTCGACTTTTATGGAGTAGTTAAAACTACAGTTTAATTTAAAATAGTGCTTACACTTCCACCTGTATAATTCTTTGAAGCACAAAAAAAAGTTTCTAAGTTAACGCAATCAAAAGATGCGAGCTTTTAGGCGTGGATTTTCCTGCATTCGAAACTGGTCCGTAATCGAAACCTGTAGGGTACTTCACGTGGACCTACAGTTACGAAATTTGACATGATATGAGAACTTACAATACAAATAAACAAAAGAATCCAATATGTGAGAAAATTAGGTATTTTATAGAAAAATTATTGCATTTGTCTACTTTTATAAGTTGCACTTCCTGTTGGGCAACAATCCTGAAATTGGTAAAGAACCCTCGGTGGACGAGTAAATTGATTATGCGATAATTTTGCATAATAACCTTTATGTAGCCAATAGATAATAATAGTCACATTTATTTCAAAAATATTAAACTTCCTAAATAATATAATTTAATCTTACATAATTTAATAATAGCTTATAATACGTTATACAGTAGGTTTTGGGGTACGTTGCATTGTAAATCTTTCCAAGCAATCAGGTCTATACTTTCAATTTCGTCACAACTGCCAATTTCATTCCTGAAATAGATTTAAAATAAATAGCAATTTCTCAATTAATTTAAATAAACTAATTTCTCATGTGATGAAACAATTCAAATTTTCATTTTGGGCTGGTTGTTTTTTAATTTAATAAGAAATCTTTAGATTATAATAAAATGAATAAGAAAAATATTTCTTTTTCGTTATATGATATTATTGCTTACAAAAAATATATAAACTAAAAAAAATATGACCAATTACAGAAAGTATGAAAAAATTAAAAAAATATCATATTTACCCTGGACCTGGCACAAGGAACGCTTTAGGCTGTATACTCGTAACACCATCGCCGACGTCGCACAACAGCCGCGCCACCGTCGCCTTCCTAATCTGTAGTAGCTGATCTGCAAGCACAGTAGTCATGTATACAGTAAGGTACAATGGGGTACAGTAGATCATAGTAGGGTAAAATATGATATGGTACAGTACAGTGGGATACGTACGTATCGTGAAAGCATTGGGGCGGTCCGCGGCCTCGTACCAGTGGCGGTCGCTGGCGGCGGAGCGGCGCAGCTGCTCCACCACGAGGCAGTAGAAGGTGGCGGGCACGCGCGCGCCGCGCACCGCGCGCTCCGTCCACACGCCCGCGAGGAGCTCGATGTCCTCCACAGAGCTGTATAGCTCCTTGAGAAGCTCGATTTTCTAGTTCACAATAAAATTACACAAAAGGTAAACATTTAATATAAAAATAATAAACACATGATTTTTAGTAAACAATCAATTATTTTGGTAATTAACAAGTTTACAAACAATACATTTTAAATTTGTTTTGAAAACTATCAAATTGTTTATTGGAAATATTACTTACTAATAGACAGTATCTGGAAAAAAGAGCTAAGGTCACCAAAATAAGTTTAAGTTGTCTTTTAAATTAAAAAAAATTGAGAATATTAGCATCTACACCGCTAACACAAATATGTTCTGTTTTGTCCTGTTTCATCCCTCTAACGTTCGGGACATGGTGTGTTGAGTGGTCGCCTTCGGATGCAGGGAGACGCCTAGAAAAGGCTGGCTGGAGTCACCGCAGACATGCCTTCCATTGTCAATAACTTTATATTTTTAAACCTTTATACCTTAAAATAATAAAATACTCACTTCACGATCAATAGCAATTTCCAAATCTTCAAACGTTTTTATATCCTCTTCGAAACACGCCTTCCTATATGCGATGTATGGCGCAAAACCAAACAGACGATTTTTAGAAAGATCGCTTGAAGCTAGGTCTGTTAACCGAAGAATCGGACCGAAGCCTGTTTCTGCTATCTAATTGTGTAATACAAATATGTAATTTTATTATTTTACTTCAGGTTCACGCTGTATCCTGCTTATAGCAGGGTAAGAAGAGGTACCATAGTTATAACATTTAGTTCTCCTCGTTCCTAGCACCTTCCAATATTGCCACGCTGAATTGATTTTTTATATACGAACAAGGAAAGGATTTTTTTCAACTTCACGCTGTATCACACATGAACCAGGGCAGGCAGAGGGAGCCTAGTTTTAAGACCCTACGCTCTCCACCTTTCGCCAAATTCTAGAAGCATTGCGTGTTGAGTGATGGAACTCAACGCCGCGCTTTGCCTCAAAACTAGAGCCAAAAAAGAATTCGGCGTTAAGTGGAGAACGTAAAATAGGAGTTTTAACACTAGGTTCCCTCTGCCTACCTTCCTGTGTGCAGTCTTGCTGAAACTGGTTTATTTTTCAATTTAAAAATGAAATAGAAAACATAACAAAGAATACTAGAGGCCAGTCGTGGCACAGGGGCACGAAGTGTGACTGTAAATTCAATTGGTTGTGGGGTCGATCCCCACTCGAGGAAGTGAAATATTTATTTACATTTATATTTTCATTTCTTCGCTCTGGTGTACAGGTAAAGTACGGCGTTGAGCTCCGCCACTTAACAAGGAACGCCTCCAGACCTCGGCGGAAAGTGTGGAACGGAGTGTATTAACACTTGGTTCCCTCTGCCTACCGAGCTGTGTGCGGGATACAGCATGAAGCTGATTTGATTTATAAAGAATACTAAACACGACTTACATCAGGATCGATGGTACTATCAATATTTCCCATACGCTGTCTGAAGGCGCCTTGCGTCATATAATCCAAGTTGTTGTCCACCGCTAAGTACCCTGTCCTTAGTGTCATGTTTACTATTTTCATGCTTTTTATGTAATTTCCGTCGCTGTCGTACATACTGTAAAATAAGTCAATATTATAGTAAGTTTGAAATCTATATGAAGCCGTCGTGACACAGCATAAGCGCGAACGGTTATAGTTCGATTCCCATTCAGGGTGTAAATTAATTAATATTTTCATTTACTCGCTCTGATAATGAGACAAAACGTGGCATTGAGTTCCATCACCCAACCTGCCTGTTGCAATGTCCTGAAAATTCAGCGAAAAGCGGAGAACGGAGTGTCTTAACACTAAGTTAGGTCGGCCTACCCTGCTATGTACACAAATACAGCTACGAAAAAACTTATAATATGTTTGTAACTTTATATTCACCCAGCTGTGTATACAGCTAACTTAAACAGGAATTGGAGACATGATCAGATCAGATAGCCGGACAGCGTAAAAAAAATCAAATATGAAAAGATTTTAAAGTTTTACAAAGAAATATGCATAATTAAAAAGTAATATAACTATCCTTAATTCATTTAAAAAAGCCCAAATTCCGTCAATTAGATTAAATAAAATTTTAAAAATTAAACCTATTTTGTGCCCAATATCCAATTTAATTCAGTTATTTCCACTCACTTAGCAATTCCCTCCTGTATGGTATGCATCCAACGTAACACCATACCATATTCCATAGACATTGCAGGCATCAGGTTTTTATCATATAAATTCCTGTAACCAAGTGACGGGGACAAAACGCCTTCTTGATACAGATTTGTTTCGCCTAAAAGTTTTTTTTTATTTAAAATTTATAATACATATTTAATCAAAAGAAGTGTATGTTTAAATACGGAGTTCGAGTTCGAAGTCGATGTTCTTAAAGATAATTTAATAAAAAATTTAAATATTGGTCAAAATAATTGCAAATATTTATTAGTTTAAAACATATAAGACATGTCATATTGTGATGTTATTTTCCCTTTTCCTAACACAATATTTATTTAAATAAAATGAAATACTTTCAAAATTTTATATACAGACGATCAAAATTTGATATATGATGATGGTCTGTGGCTAGAGAATCTCAGTATCTATTCATTCCACACCCATGTATGTTAGCCAATTTTCAATGGTTCGTCAGATCAAGTGTGTCAGATCAATATATCTGCCGAACCGCTATGATTTTTTGTAAAAAATCGGATACTTGAAGAAAATTGGCAAATACAGCGCGACTGTTGAGACTCGTGCTTTTTTTCTCAATATAGAGCTATATTAGTAGACCTTTTGTATAATGTAATATTTCAAAACTATCGGCTTATAAATCTTATTAATCTATTCTTAAGATTAGATTAATAAGATTTATAAGCTAAATTTTAAAAAAAATTAGTGGTGATTTTTTTCAGAATATTTTTTAAAAACTACTAGTAATAGAATATAATAATCTCTAAAAGTTTTATAGGCGTAGCTCAAAGACAATATGTTAAAAAATGTACTCAAATCATGAAACAGTAAAAAAATATTAATCTTATTGCGGGAATTGAATACATTTTAATCGGTTTTTTTTACATTTTACATAAGTACCAGTGTACTATGGTCAGACTTGTTTATTAAATATGTACATATGTTCATTAATTCTCAGTCGGGATGTATTTGCCAATTGTTTTCAAGAATCCTTTTTTTTTTCAAAATATTTCAAATTCTCAAATATCTACCGAATTACAGAAAAACGGCTAACATATATGATGAGATGTCCTCTACACATAGACAACCGTTGATCCGTCGATCGCGTTACATCCTGTATAACGAAAACTTACCCAGCAATAAAGCGTTAAGTTCATAATAGAATATCTGTGTAACAACAGCGATGTTGATGTCCCTCGCGGTGTTGAATAGCCGCTCGTCCCCCCAGCACGGGTTGAGGCGCGCGAGCTGGGTCGCCACGCGGTTGTGGTGACGCCACATCCAGATTGTGAACAAGTTGGTACCCAATATGCCGTTGTTGCTGTTGTCACCTTGTTTAGATAAGTTAGAGAAAATTTATGAGAATTTAATATAATTTAAATGTCTGATGGTTGACGCCAAAGTGAAGAAATAAAAAATATAATACACAATCCAATTAAGTTTCCACATAAAAAAAAATAAAAAAATCATAATAAAGTAAATAAACTTACATAAAATACATTATAACGACTAATAAAACATATATACAATAAGATTCAAATTTGTCAATTAAAAAATTCACTCGCAATCCCCTTTCGCAATTGCCTAGTGGCAATCGAACCTACAATCTTCACGTTTCTGTTAGATTAGCCGCTGCACCACGATAACTTCTAATTTGTGCAATTTCAAGTAATTTACTTATTTATTTATTAGATCCACTCGTATATTAGATAACATTACATAGTGACAATGAAAAAAAAAATAAAAAATGAAATTTAAGACTACATGCACCATCTTTTAAAGTGGATACAGCATGCAATATTATACAAAAATAATAAATTGTACGGTTTTCATTATTTGAGTTTGTTTACAATTTCAATAAACAAAATAGAATTTAAATTACTATTGCAAAACACATTAAAATATATTATTACAAAATAAAAATACTCAATTACCATTTCAATTCGATTAACAATTTATAAACAAAATTAAGTCTAAACTTGAACAAAATTGTCTATTTCGTTAAAATTTTTTGAATCACAAGAATAATTTTTAAAACGACTCCAAGTAGCGCAATGCCATCGTCCAGATCGCCAACAAGGATTCGAAGCGGCGTCAACCGGCCCAGGAGAGCGCGCCTTGTCAGCGCCACGCGACCGCGTCTCGACAGCTCTTTTATAAGTAAGGTAACAAACACAGAAAACAGACGAGACCGCATTACTTCAATTTTCAAACCAGATACAAATTGATTCCACAACTTCTCTTCCAGATTAAATCGAAAATTACGGTGCTCGCTAAATTCTTAAGCCCTTGAAGGTAATCGCTGAGTGACTCCGCCGCCCCCTGCCGGCGCAAACACAACACGTGTCGCTCTGCAATGTTGGACCGGCTCGAGATGTTCACCGACTAACCTCAGTAACTCCTCGAATGATTTTACCTCCGGGTTACGAGGTGCACACACACTGTTTTTAAACAAGCCACCTTCAAACTTTGATTTAACGCCACAAATTGTTGTTTTATATATAAATAATTTTAATTTCACTATAGAAAATAATTACAAATTTTACACTCGTCGCCAGTTTATAGTCGCCGATAATTATATAATAGGTTAATATTATATATAAGGGAGTAACTAACAAGGCTGGGTCGGTGACACAAATAATTTATTATTCTTATAAATAAGACTACCCACATACGACAAATATATATATGATAGGAAATGGTCAAATTATGTTCAAGAGGAAGGTTTGTACGAATACATACATATGTACGTATAATATATACGAGTAAAATAAGTATAATACAAGCTATTATTTTAATTTCTTTTACAATGAAAATTTCATGTTTCTCTAAATTACATAACAAAGTTCCTAATAGTGAGTCCAGCCGGAGAGTATGGGGCACAAGCATGTGATTGTAAACACGACAGGTTGTGAGTTCGATTTCCATTTATAAATATTAACATTTTAATTTCATTGCTCCGTTAACGAGGGAAACCGCGGCGTTGAGTTCCGCCACTCAACACGCAATGCCTCCAGAATCCAGCGGAAAGTGGGGAACGGCAGTGTTTTAATGAGAACAAAGTGTCTTTAACTAGATTCCCTCTGCCTACCCTACCCTACTATGTGCGGAGTACAAAAATCTCTAATAAGAGGAAAAATGTAACATAAAATCTATATATTTACCCATATCATGACATCTAGTTTCCTTTGGACCTACGTTTAGTAGACAAAAATTTTTACTCCTCTCCAAATCATAGCTCGGCGGCCATATCCTCCCTTCCACCTCCTCATACTTCAATAAACCATCTTTGAATAGTCTTACTTTTGTTTTCAACTTATTATTATCGCTGCTGTATAATTGCGATAAATCGAAAAAGGGTGTTGCTGATACAATCTATTTAAAAATGTTATAACGATCCAATTAATATTTTTAACATGTTATTGCACACGTAGGAAAGAAAAATACTTATTTAGAAAACGTATAAATTTGAACGTAGCGGGACTCGCAATAACTCAAAATCTTGATACAGTTGAAAGATTTTTACAAATACTTAATCATTTTATATAAAACTTGAAGCAGTGGCGCAGCAATCCAGCGTCTCACTGTAAACGCGAAGGTTTTAGGTCCGATTCCCACTCGAGGGGAATGAATTATTTGCATTTTCGCGCTCTAGTACCTACCTAGTCGTAAAATATATACTATAAAATATATACTAAACTACATACTATACGTATATAGTAAGAGTTGGGTTCCGCCACTCAACACGGAATATCTTAAAAAAATGGCGGGAAATGGGAAACTGACTGTAACGGATAGACGAACTAAGCTAGTTCTAGGTTCTCCCTGCCTAACCTGCCATATGTAGGATACAGGGTGAAACTGAAAAAATCTTAAAAACTTACTCTCTCCGGCATAGTATTATTTTTCGCACATCCTTTAAACTGAAAAGTCCAAGGTGTTGTCAGGTTCAGACAACGTTCGCCAGTGAAACGATGTACTGGATCATCCTCCGGTATTACGATTCTAGCGCATTGAGGGTCCGTCTTTCCTCTTTCTTCACAGCAGTGTTTAGTCCAAAACAGGTAGTTAACTATATATAGAGTCAAACACAGTCAAATTTAAAAAAAATGTTATTATTTATTACGATACAAAAATGACACTGGACATGAGGAAAGTGTACGCGATGATTGTAATCTCGATTTCTATATCAAGAAATTTAAACTAATATTATAAAGGTGACTTATTAGTTGGATTGAACGCACTAATCTCAAGAATTACTGATTCAAATTTAACATTTTTTATTGTTTTTTTTTTTCAGGCAAAGTTGTAGGCTATATAACACCGCGTTCATCGTTTGGATGTACTCGTAATCCATTGTATTTGATGTCAGAGTTACCTCGGGCACTTAGAATATGTCATAGCTCATACACAACTTTTATTTATTCCTTGTAGACACGGGTTATAATATAATTATTAATACAAATTATTCAAAAATATTTTTTATTTTTCCATGTCCTGACAAGACAAGGAGTTTCGTCATTTAGAAAGCTATTTTACAAAATTCGCAAAAGAATAAAAAAATTATGTAGATACACATACACAACAACATACACAATGTAATGTATGTGTATATAAGAATATGATGTACCTACTATAGCGGACTTTAGCGCTAAAATATCTACTTCTTCCGCACGCAATTTTAAGGCTGTAGTATTGACGTAGATGAATAAAAAGTCTACTTATGGTTTACACTTAGTATGTTCAACACCACTTTAAAGAACATATAGTTCGAACACAAATAGTAAATCATGACACAGGTCATACAAAAGTCAATCACAATAATTTAGATAGAAATACTTAAGAAAACAATAATATTACAATATCTATAATATAAAGTATAAAATAAAGTCGCCCTCGGCCTCTGTCTGTGCCTTCCTAAGTGTTCTTCTTCTAAACCACACCACGAATTTTAATGCGGTTTTCACAATTAGGCACAATATTTCTCAAGGAACTTCTATCCTCCGAGGTGACTGCTCAGAAGTCAGATTCCATGAATCTGACTTCGACACCTTGGTCGCTGGTCACTTAAACTGGGCCTCCTTCAGGATACCGAGGGTTTCACCTGGCTGACCGCCGCCTAGGTAACATTTGATTATGCTTCCAATCCCCCTCGGGCTAAAAGGCTCCCGAACGACGCACCCATACTGATGGGTGCCACTTGAGACCACGGCCAGAGGGCCAACGCCCTGATTCGTTCCTCAGCACCAGGAGAAAGGAGCTGGACGAGAAAATATCGAGAAAATATATAGAATCAAAACCGAATTAGAAGTGAATGCACGTATTAATGTGCAATCACTTCTAAATCGAGAAGCGAGAAAAGAATGCTAGAGGATGCAATGCTTGCAATGCAATGCTTGGAGTTGTTGAAAGACTTCACCTATTGCCGTGTCAAAGTCATCAGTGACCAGTTCAAGACCTGACCCCTACGTCAGGGTGTGCTAGAAGTGCGGCCTCGTCAAGACTCTTCTTGAAGTGCTCGAATGCCTGTAATGAATTTCCCTGTATAGCGAAGGGATGGGAAGCTTTGATTGAGCCATTGAGTAGAGCAATGAGAGAAGCTTGCCTTGCTGAGAAGCTTGCCTTGCTTGCTGAAGCTTGCTTGTCAACAACTTTGGGTACGAATCAACGACAAAAATTGATTATCCCCATGAACCGTTGAAGTTCCTACGCTGTTTTGGGGCAGGAAATCTGAAATGGCCTTGCTTTACATTCTGTGGATTTGTAACTTTGCGAGAGAAGACGAATTTAGCCATGTACGAGCCATTTACGCGTACGCTGTGGTGTGGTCTTTCATATGGGTTAAGATAGTCTTCATGACCCTTCTATGCCTTAGATTACACTAGAAAGTCATCTAGGCATGGATAGCAAAAATCAAGTCCACGGGTCACTTTATGGAGGAACTTTTGAAATTATTGCCCAGCGTTTCTCATAAAAGCGCCACTGTTTGTAAAGATGACCCAAAAATATCTAACTTATTTTTTAATAAGTCTTTAGAAACTTCTACTTTTCCCAGAGCTTGGAAGTTCACTAATGTTCTTCCTATTTATAAAAAAGGAAATAAAGATAATATACACAATTACCGACCTAACCATATATCCATGTTAAATACATTTTCCAAAGTCCTTGAAAGTGAAGTGTGTCCTATCCTCTCTCTCTATTCCAAAAATATAATTTCAGTTGATCAACATTGGTTTGTCTCTGGTAGATCTTCAGTATCCAACTTGGTTACTTATACTTCTTACTTATCTAGACAGATGGATAATAAGAAACAGGTCGACTCTATATATACTGACTTTACCAGTGCCTCCGATAAAGTGGACCATGAAATCTTAATTTTAAAGCTATGTGCGTATGGAATCTGTGACCCATTATTATCTTAGTTCCGCTCATATCTTGCAAATAGAGTTCAGCGGGTAATATTTAAGGGGCATAGTTCGGACCCGTACTACTACGTCAGGCGTACCTCAAGGATCTCACCTAGGACCCATCTTTTTTTCTCTATTCATAAACGACGTAACACGCAACGTGCGATACAGTTTCTGTTCGTTGTTTGCGGATGATCTCAAACTATACGTAAAGTAAAGTTAAGTTTTTTACTCCAGGAGGACCTTAACTCCATCCAAGAATGGTGCACTAATAATAGAATGACCCTTAATGCATCGAAATGCTCACACATTAAGTTTCCCCGGAAAAAGAAAGTTGTCAGTTCTAAATACTTCATACATAATCAAGAGCTCCTAGAAGTGTCGGTGATAAGAGATCTCGGTGTTTTCATTGACAGTAAGCTCATTTATTCTGTTCACTATAATCAAATGATCTCTAAAGCATGGGCAATGCTGGGCCTGTTTAAGCGCAGCACTTTGAAGTTCAAGAGAAGCGACTCTATCATAGCTATTTTCAACGTGTTGGTAAGGAGTGTCTTAGAGTAGGCGGTCCCGATATGGAATCCTTGTTATAAGTCCCATAATATTAGAATAGAAAAAGTGCAACGTTCTTTAACAAGGTACCCGGCTTTTAAAGACAAATCTTGCCCATTTAGAGCGGGCTATCAACAACAGCTAAGCCATCTTAATCTACAGTCCCTAGAAAATCGTAGGCATGTGGCTGATTCAGTGACACTGCACAAAATTTGTCACAGTAAATTAGATTGCTCCGATTTACTATCGCAAGTTAATTTAGTCGTACCTTTCCTCACTCCCAGACATCCGCTTAAAAAACTATTTTTAACCAATGTTTCAATCTTGGCAAATTTTCACCTATTAATCGATTAAAAAATCTATATAACAATATTTCCGACCATGGTATCGATATCTTCCATGATAAACTTCTTGATTTGAAAAAAATAATTAACCACAAAATGAGTTGTAACTATAACCCTACTCACTGAGTAAACATATATATATATACGAGTACATATAATACGACGTAGTTATTATTATTGCTTATTTAAATATTTTTTAATTTCCATGAATTCTTTTGTTTTAATAATTATTTCTTTTAAGTGTTTTTAATTGTAATGTCTAACTGTACTTAATTGTAATTTTAATTATTTGTAATTGTAATTCAATTTATTATGACTGGTAATTAATCAGGATTATTTTGTGAATGCTGTACATCTGTAATTGATATTTGTAACAGAACCAGACCGATATATGAATTTTCTTTTAATATTAAAAAGTTACATGTATTGTTGAAGTAATAGAATAAATAAATAAATAAATAAAAGGAAATCCATATAGGCCAAAGGTTGTTATTGTTGTTTTTGATATGTCCTCCTTGGCGACGGGGATTTGGTTGTAAGCCTTAACTAAACCGATAACTGAAAAGTACTTGCAACCCAATAAACTGTTGGAGTAATCCTGAATATGATGTATCGGGCACTGCAATTTTGGATGTGACGTGCAGGGGCGAAGACCATGGGCTTTCAGAAGGATCAGCCGTGCCATTAGCTTGCTATCTTAAACTTTTCAGGTGCTAACTTCCTCGGCAAACATGCTACGGGTGGACCTGGTATTGTACTATGTGGTGTGTAGACTTGACTTGTTGTGTTTGACTGTTGGTGGTAAACCGGCGGGTCGGGTTATTTTCGGAAATTCTGATATAATATTATGCCATGGAAAATTAAACAGTAACAAAATATTTAGTATGAGATTGATGTAACCGTAGGTGTCGATAGCCGAACCGTTGGTAGCGCTAAGCTGAAAAGATGTCTTATTACAATTTTCACAAATGGCACTAATTGGATAAACACATATGTCACTATCAGTTTCGACTATAAATTGAATTTTGATTTTGCTATCCGTTATGAAGAGGCGCAGGTTCAGTAAAACGCACCACTTCTCATCGTAAACGCATAGTGATTAATTACTCTTTAAAATGTACTTTTAAAATTAATAATTTATAATAATTTTATTCATGTAAATAATATATTAATTCCCTACAAGGCGTTGGAAATCGCAAACTAAGAATGGATAGGACATGAACAATAGCCATATACTCGTAAGTAACAAAAAACAAAGCACTCTATATATGCCAAGAAATAAAAATATAAATGACCATGGATGGACTCATGCATAGATGTGTACATATGCATATTTTTAGGATATAATAGAAATAAGCTTATTTTTAAATTAACTCACTAGTATCATGAAAGGAGAGCACATCAGCAGACACGAACACTGAGAAGTAGGTGACGAGGTGTGTGAAGTAAGAGTCCGGCACGCGGCCCTCTGACAACAAGGTGGTACGGACCTTCCTACTTAGAGGCAGCTCTTCACCATTTTTACCCTTCCTTAGTTGGAAGTCTGGAAGCAAATATTTGTTATAATATCGAGGCACAAGCATGCGACCTGTAAATTTCCAATCAATGGAATGAAATATTATATTATGAAATATTATATTAATATTTTTTTTACTTCGCTCTGGTAACGAGGCAAGTACGTTGTTGAGTTCTGCCACTCAACATGCAATGCCTCCGGAATTCGTCAGAAAGTAGGGAATAGAAGTGTCTTAACACTAAGTTCTCAGTTCTTTTTTTTACAGAAAAAGACTTGGCAACCGCACGTAAGGGTCACCAAATGGTAAGTGATCACAGTAGGCGAGTGCCACGTATCCATGAAGTGTGGACGGTATTTGAGTTAGAAAATTCAGCGGTAGGTAACAAGTGAAATAGTTTCCCAAAACACGTTGCGCGTTCGAAGCCTCTACGCAAAGCCAAAGTATCAAGCCTTTTACATATTATTGCGTCCCCAACGATACGAATGGCTGGCTCTACATTGTATGCGATAAAATGTTTCAAGCCGATCATCGACACTGGAGTACACCAGCCCAGAGACGAGAACAGTTACTCCATATGAGGCCGAACCTTGGCCCTATACAGAGCCAATCAGTATTTTGGCCTGAAGTCCTGTCTCGCTCTGCTGATGACCTCTGTTTTTTTGAGGCCAACTTAGCCTTGAGGGTTATGGATTATTTCATCCTACCATACGACAAGACCGGTAAGATACATTTGTCAAATGGGCGACGACTTAGTGTCATGGCTACGACGAGATGTGACTGCAAAACCGACTGGTTGTGGGTTCAATCCCCACTCAGATGAAATATTTACTTAAATTTATATTTCCATTTCTTCGCTCTGGTGTCGAGGTTAAGCGCGGCGTTGAGTTCTGCCACTCAACACGCAATACCTCCGGAATTCGGCAGAAAGTGGGGAACGGAGTGTCTTAACACAAGGTTCCCTCTGCCTACCCTGCTGTATCCCACAGCGTGAAGCTGATTTTATTTATTTTTTTTTATTATTTCTAGACCTACATTAAGAGAAGTGGTAGACAATTCTTGTATGATTCTTTGTAGGTCTTCGATGCTAGAACAACTATGAGAAAGTGGTTCAGGCGTAAACCGTCTATGCTGATATCCTTAGTAAACCAGTTGAGTAATTATATATAAATGTAATATATACGTATTAAACAAATTGTATATGTAAATAAAAAATGTGCTTTACCTAGAGCGATGAAGAAATCCGGCGAAATAAACAATTATGTTATAAATATTATATTTTTTATAAACACATTTTGGTTTATCGGTGAAAAATGCTAATAAGCTAAGTATTTTAAATAAATGGAGGTCATTTTTTGGACAAAATTTATTTACACAAGGAATTGTTAAGGACATAGAAAACCAGTATTTTATGCAACAAAAAATCATTGTTTACTTTTTACCCAACTGCTGCGAGACCCAAAAGGAGAGTTTTTTGTTCCCTTATAATTGATAAACCAGCGAACCGATTTTGATAAATGATACGTCGTTGAATTTTTCCCCGAGAGGGCTTCGAACATATACTCAATCACAGCTTCGGTACCTCGATTGTTCACCTTATCTTAGTTGTAAATACATATTTATTATCTATCATCTATATTTAGAGGCCAAACGTGGCGCAGGGGCACAAAGTGTGACTGTAAAATCGGTTGTGAGTTCGATCCCCACTCGAAGATGAAATATTTGCTTAAATTTATATTTCCATTTCTTCGCTCTGGCAAAGCGCGGCGTTGAGTTCTGCAACTCAACATGCAATGCCTCCAGAAATCGGCAGAAAGCGGGGAAAGAATTCTGATTTTACTTCCTCGAGTGTGTAACCCACAACTTGTCGCGTTAACAGTCACACGTTTGTGCCCCTGCCTCACGACTGGCCTCTAAAAGTACTCTTTTTCAAGAACAGAACTTTGAAAAAAAAAGGACGAAGTGACTTATCATCCACTCCATCTAAAAAAACTGAAAATACATAAAAATAAAACAATACCTGTGTCATATACCGGCGGTAATATTTTGTAAGTGGGCGTGTGGGGCGCTCCTCGACTGGGATGTCTTAAATTATTACAAGTGCCGTCCACTCGTCTGCCTTCCAAAGGGTCACATGGTCTAATCTCATTGACGCACCAACTAAAAACATTTTCAAATTATTTATTAAAACATGATAATATAAACAAACAAGCAACTAAGTTCGGCGTTGAATTCTGCCACTCAACACGCAATGCCTCCAGAATTCGGCAGAAAGTGGGGAACGGAGTGTCTTAAAACTAGGTTCCCTCTGCCTACCCTGCTGTATGCGGGATGCAGCGTGAAGCTGAACAAACAATTAAGTCCATAAAACTGAAAAGAAAACGCCGCGCTTTCCCTTGATACCAGAACGAAGATATGAAAATATAAATTTAAATAAATATTGCACAAAAATTTATGAAAATAAAGTAAAACTCATACTTACAAAGATCGATTTAGTTTCACATGTTCCTCATATACCTTTTGTGACACTACATTACCCGTGAAGGAGTCGTAAACTTGCGTTGGAACAGCGCCGTGAACTGGCACCGGCGACAAAATGAACCATTGCGAAAGCAATAGCATAGGCCAAAAAGTCATTTTCATTTTAAATTGACTTAATGTGTTTAGTTAAACTAAAAATCAATAAATTATTATTTAAAACAAAATAAAAAAAAAACACAATCTGCTAATCATTACTTTTATCTGGCACAATTCTCAGAGATTACCAAGCTTAGGTAAGCTATGTTATTTTGCTTTTTTTAGAGACAACCTGGAAACTTACCGTTCTCCACTATCCGCCGAATTCTTGGGGCATCGCATGTTTTATCTCGTTAGCAGAACGAGGAGTTTAAAATATGAATTTGCTCAAGTGGGTATCGAACCCACATCTGTCACGTTTCCCACGTCTACTGTCTCACGTTTGTGCCACTGAGCAACGACGGCCTCAATGTCATTATGTTATTAGGTAAGCTATATTTGAAGGTAAAGTATATTTACTTTACCTTCAAAGGCTTCAATAAATATCATAGGACATTGAAAAAGCAATAGCATCCTAAATAAAGTGTTACAAGGAGTCTTTAAAACTTTATAAGTTTTAAAAATCAACAAAAAATTGTACGAGAGAAACGTTCTAGTTTATAAATAAAAGGACATATCCAAGTTAATTTCGAATCTACGACCATTGTGTCAATTACAACAGCAACACGAACCTTAACATAGTATAAACGATTTACTGTTAGAAAAGAATTTATCTTGTTTTTACATTGTTTTACATAAACTAAAAAAGAAAAATATTTACTTACAACAGCAATAACTGGCTATAATTTACTCGCAATGAAGTCTGTACACTAGTCCGACGTTCGTATGAAAATTGAAGCCATTTGTATCATCATTATACATATATATAAGAATGAAACATTTTTTTGTTTTTAATTTTTTGTTATTTTTTTGCAATAGCGCCGTTTGAAAATGATAAAATGTAGTTTATAAATGAATATACATATATGCTTCTGCGCATTTATGACGTAGTTGTGATATACAGGATGGAAGCGTTTGCGGTCTTTTTACGGGAGCAGGATATAGAATAAAATATTTAAAATCCATACTCAAAAAAAATTTTCAAAATTTTTCAACGATTTAGACGTTGGATTATTATTATCATTTTATAGTTTGTTTGTAGTCTTAAAAAAATATAGTTTTGATGGTACACTCAAATACTGACACACAATAGTTTCATATCTAAGAAAAATACGCGGTAATCACATGTCATATTCATCAATAAGGTAAACAAAACTTAGCCGCTAAGGTATTTTTTTATACATACACAGATAATTAAAAATACAGTTCATAATATATGGTACTGTCATTAATTAAAATACTTCTCGAACATATTTAAAAATTTCTAATTTTGATTTTTATTATTATTCACATTTGTTTAATAATTTTGATACAAAATTGTATAAAAATTATACGACGTACTCTCTTTTCTCAACCACTGGAAAGGGGAAAGAGGAAACGGCTTTAGTGTAGAACCCTTTGGCCGTGGACTTATTCTCCGCTAATTATGATGTGCGTGGGTTTGGAGTGAGCCCAGATAATGTATCTCAGGTACTGCAGGGGGGTACAGGAGGGATGAGCTGTATGCTACTTGGGTGGTCTGCCCAGCTGAGTGAGACACGGGAACCTAGGAAAACTTAATACGAAATAAATGATTATTTAGAAATTATTTCTAAATAGTATTGCTAATTTTATTAATTATTTTAGAGGCCGGTCGTGGCGCAGCGGCACGAGGTGTGACTGTAAAACCGACTGGTTCTGGGTTCGATTCCCACTCGAGGAGATGAAATATTTACTACTCACAGCAAAATTACGGCTTTACACGCTGGTTTTAAACAAGACAGTCAGTGTCAATGTGGGTATTTTTTTTTATAAAATTATTTTCATTTTTAAATTTTATTTGATGCATTTGGAAGTTACTGTTAATGATATGTTTGTCTTGGCTGACATAGACTCCAATAGTAACGAATTTAAAATACTTAAATCTATAACGTCGGGTTCCCAATAATATATAATACCAAATATACGCGATATGAGGCCAGTCGTGGCGCAGCGGCACGAGGTGTGACAGCCTACCCTGCTGTGTGCGGGATACAGCATGAAACTGATTAATTAATTTTAATATCAAATCATGCGCAAAAGTGTAATCTACATTTATATGTTTTATTAAGCAATCGATTGAACGATATAGTAACACTGGCGCGAAACACAAAGGGAGCCGACCTTCGAACGACGTAGCTGAATGCCTTCCACCATGTTATATTTTAAAATTATAAAATTTCGGAGACTATAGACAACTTGCATTATTTTATATATCTATTTATAAAATTCTATTGTTGAATAAATTATTGTTTGTAATAATTACATCTTTATTTATAGTCATTATGTGAAAAAAGACAACAGAAAATTACTGACTTGAATCGTAAGTTTTTAATTAATGAGTAGTGTCAATAGAGTCCAAATGAATATTTTATTATTTTTACTTTTATTAATTATTACTCTAAACGGAATTATTAAAATTTAAATCTTAAATGAAAACTAGTATTAGGATTTTAGGGTAAAATGATGATTTAACATCACTTCGCCGCCGTTACCACTCGCAGCTACAACTCAATTTTAGTTAAGTGTCTGTTTACGTTATTGTTTACAAATGGCGTTTTTTTTTACAAAAAATCACTTTTTCATTATTGGGGATTCATCTTTTTTTAATTGTATTACGATTTATTACAGTAGTTAAAACTGTACTTACATTTAAATTGGTGATGACAAAAACACTCTGTATAATCGGTAAAATAGTTATAAAAAAAACAAAAACTGACTTCAAATCCTTACCATATGCAAAAAAAGTAATAGGTAAAAATAATATTTTAATTTCTTCAAAATAATATAAGTATTAAAATAAAAGAATAATCAACGAAATTATATAAGTATACGAGTATAAAATTCCACCAAAAATATCCTGTAAAAAAATTGCTAAGTCTCGATGGACCTGCTTGTTTCTATATAAAATGTAATGAAATCTTTAAGCAAAGCCAATCAGAGCAAAGAAATGAAAATATTAAAAATTATTATTTATACTCCCGAGTGGGGTTCGAACCAACAACTGGCGCGTTACGGTCACACCCTTGTGCTCCTGCGCCACGACGACCTCAAACCCTATCTCTGTGTCAAATTTCAGCTCTCTAGAATTATGGGAAGTACCAGTTCTATTTTGATAATCACCAGATTAAAGATTTCACATAGAGCACAAATTTTCTTTTACATAACTTAGGAAATAAATAAGTTACAAACATGAAATTTTGTTGTTTAAATATGTACTTATAGCTTACTAGATGACGATATTTTCAGCGTTCTAAACATATCCAAAAGTCTTTAAATAGGGACATGAAAGTATACCGAAATGGTTCTAAAAAGGACAGTACAGTAGTGTTTTCTTCGCACTTGACTTAGCGGGAGCACTGCCGTGCGTCCAGATTTAAGTTCTTTGATTTTCACGATTATTACATATTTTAAATGAAACTATTTTAACTGGAAATATCGCGTATATTTTTTTTTCAGCTTCACGTTGTTTCCCGCATACAGCAGGGTAGGCAGAGGGAACTTTGTGTTAAGACACACCGTTCCCCACTTTCTGCCGAATTCTGGAGGAATTGAGTTAGAGTAGCGGAACTTGGCTGAACACCAGAGCGACGAAATGGAAATATAAATTTTAATATTAGATCCTTGAATAAGTTATCGCTGTTTTTTTTTAAATAATTTAAAATATAATGCTTACAATGACATTAATCAAAGTATTGTCCATCATTAGAGACCACTTTCTTCCATCTCCCTGGTAGCAATTGAATCCCCCGTCGGAAAAACGACTCATCTTTCGAGGCAATCCAGGAATCAAGTCATTTTTCGGCTTCTTCAAAAGAATGGAAGCGCTGCTCGCTTAAACCGTGCGCCATCGACCGAAACAAGTGGTAATCGGAGGGGGCTATGTCCGGTGAATA
>JAAIXJ010000174.1:0-149186 GCA_013403705.1 Heliconius hermathena
CAACGTCGGGCGCGGACACTATTTATTTTATTTTTTAAGATTCACGCTGCTACTAAGACTCTTATATTTTATCATCGATCCCATTAAATATGAAATATATAAGAATTAAGATTTACATATAATTACAAAAAAATATAAAAACATTAGTGTCAGTTTTACACAAATATATAAAGTCACTTCCGGTACGTGGCAAACTTCGTTTATTTTATTTTCCTACTGCATTGTCAGGATTCAATAAAAAGAAAAACAAATTGTGTCGAGCGTATAATTGCATTTACATATGTATATGTAAACGTATTGAATTTTTGAATCCGATTTACTAATGAAACAAATTGACGAGAACTACGTGGACATTGTAAAGCTTAATTTAAGTAATCATTTTAGTATAGGATTTTATCTATCTCTGTAGCTTTTTGTGACAAAAATCAGGATGAATTTTATAAATATTTATAATTTTTTATATTATTTCCACTCTAGGAAATAAATTATTTAATATTTTCATTTACTTTGCTCTGGAAACGCGGCAAAACGCTGCGTTGAGTTCCCTCACTCAACACGCAATACCTACAATTATTTTAAACAAATCAAATATTTTAAAGAAATATCAAAGACATGTTTATTCTTTAAGAAGTTTATTTTTCGTATTGTAAAATTCTTTAAAGCATAACTTGGACCAGCACAATAATAAATACTCATAAGCTTTCTACCATATAAGTTTATCAGTAATCTCATTAATATTTAATTCATTTTCATTTTGCTTCTATTTCACGTCCGGAGGCAATGCGTGATGTGCAGCATCGAGACCGCTACTTTTTAACCTATATGCCTCTAGGCAGCCTATGAGATCAAACATTTCTTTTTGTCCTAGTACTTTTAAGTTAAAATTTCAATATTTCCTTGTAAATTTTATTTAACAGAATCAAACCAATAGAAAAAAACATTGTAAAGTTTTGCCTCAGTTAAACAAATAACAAAGGGATGTAATTTAATGAATTTTAGTAATCAATAGATTAAATTGGTACTTTACGTAATTAATTACTATATTTTACGTACTGCTCTTACTTTATGTATCGATTATACAAAATATTAGATTAAAAAAATATATTTAATTTATAGAATATGAATACATCACGGGATCCATTCTCAAAATTTGCATTGTATTGTTGCACAGATAGCACTAAAGTAGGTCTTGAACATAACAATTAATAAATAAAATAGCAGGTCTACTATTTTTTGGACATAAATCTCAATAATCTGGTGTCTAGGCAAAGTACGGCGTTGAGTTTCGACACTCAATACGCTATGCCCCCAGAATTCGTCGAATCATAAGAAATCGTTCATAAGAGCTGTAGAGTAGATCTAGACCTATTTCGATGTTTAAACAAAGCATACAATAAAATCCACAAAACATACAATAATTATCAACCTAAGTCGAAGACAGATACTAAGTTTTGATTTCCAATTTACTGTTCTTAACGAAAGCGTTTAAAGCTCACAATTAAGCTATTCGATGGTCACTCGCGAAATCCTCACTAATACCGCCTCTGTCCCTAATCCCGTGCCGTATCTAAAACTACCGGAATATCCCGTATAACATAGTTTGTGAGTCGGATTACTTTATGTACATAAACTTTGTAATATTTAGGTCATGCTATATTGAACTAAAGTTCGACATTATCTAATATCTATACATTGCTGGTTTAACAACGTATTATGGGAGTATTGACAATATTGAAGAAAATCTAATCAACAGTCAAAGTAACTTTTTTAAATTTAAATACTTAAGTGTAGCTATTTAAATACTTAAGTATACCTTTTTTATGTTTTTTTACAGGGCAGCCAGAGAGAACCTAGCGTCTAGTCTCTCTCCGTTCTCTATTTACATTTATTGATAACAAGTCTCTCCAATTCAGTTGTCTAACACTTTAAGAAGCCGCGGAGCAACCGTAGTGGTATGGTACTGATCTTCAAAAAGGTAGACCGAACTCTATAGTCTTCAAGAGATTTCGGTCTCTATAGTCTTCAAGAGAGTTCGGTCTCTATAGTCTTCAAGAGAGTTGTTTTCGGAACCCATACGTGACATAGGAGTGAGATGGGTCTTTAACCATCTCACTCCTATGTCACGTATGGGTTCTCCAAAGTTCTGACTACAGCACCGTGGATATGTACATCCCTACTGTTTGACAGATTGTACAGAAAACTAAAGAGTACAATGGGCCGCTGTGAATGCCTTCCGTGGACTACAAAAAACCTAGATAGTGGCAGTTCATGTACTCGGGACGAACGCAGCGATGACATATCGAGTGGAAGTATAATACATTTTAATGTAAGTCACTACCTCAGTGCTGAGGAGTTTATTTAATAAGGAGTAAGGCAGGGGGATATTATATCCCCGAAACTGTTTACCAATATGTTGGAAAAAAGTTTTCAAAACGCAGGATTCGTCTGGCTTTGGACTAAACGATGAGTATATCACGCACCTCAGATTCGCCAATCATATCGAAATGGTAGCAGAGTCGCTGGAACAGCTACCCGAGATACTGCAGAGCCTTCGCGGCATGTTGGTATGCACTTAAACATAACAAACATCATGTTCAATGAGCATTTCATACAGAGTCATTACGTAGCATTTCATACAGAGTCATACGTAGGGGGCATTTCCTTCAGAAATTGTTCATGAATATGGTAAGCTATTCAGCTTTATAGTGTTACTACACTTTGAAAGGGAGACTGATCGAAGAATTCAACTAGGTTGGGCAGCGTTTGGCAAGGTACGTCAAATCTATTTCATCAATATCTGAAGACAAACACTAACAGCTGATCTAGTCCATAAGTTGCCAAACGGAACTAGCTATGCTCATATTCTTCTTTAAGGATAAAATAAGAACCGGACTTACCCACATCGCTCGCAGGAATAGTATTTTAAAGTGGGCATAGTATTTTAAAGTGGGCAGTGGGCCAGATACATCTGTCGAAGGACCGATAGCCGTTGGCGCAGATGAGTCCTTGAGTGAAGACCACAGATCAGCAAGCGTACCGTAGGCCACCCTCCAGTTTGATTGACTGACGATCTGAGAAACGTTACTGGCTTCAACTTGTATGCGTAAGGTTGAGAATCGGAACCTGAACCGGCTGACTTGATTGATTGATTGAGTGCCGGACCTCTACGGCACGTATTGGTTAAATATAATATATAAATATGAAAATCCTCTGAGTAGGACTCAAACCCACAACCACCAGGTTAGAATCGTACTCTATTTCAGTTAGAGTCATACATTACACTTCGACATTTGAATAGTAACCAACTTAATTCAAAACTTTACAGCAAAAAACAACGAATATTATAGAACTGAACAAAATCGAGTTTTTGTCCGACAGAATTGTTCCATTACGAATTCATAATTAGTATAAAGTTACACATCAATCAACGTAATAAGCAATTCAAATCGCGTTAATCCCATCACCGCGATGCATAATGTATTTATCGAGTTTCAGAGATACCTAATGTATGTATGTATGTTATTATATAATATAATTTATAATTATATCTATCTACTGTGTAATCTATTGAAGTTGTTTGAACAGCTTCTGTTGCGTTTTGAGAATTATAAAGAGATTTATACGTTCCTTTTTTATTTCCTTTTATCTTCACGCTGCCTCTTACACACGGCTAGGAAGGCAGAGGGAATCCGAGAACATAGTGTTAAGATACTGTTCACCTTAAGCCATTGGCATGCGTGTGAGTGGAACTCAACGCCACAGATCCTATCTTGCAAGTAAATTTTTTAAATGTCACAATTATGAAATAAGTTATAAAGTCTTTTCTGCAGGTCATAGTACTACAGATTTGAGTGCGTGATTAAAGGTTGTAGGTTCAATTTTCACTTTAGTAGTATTTTAATTTTTTAAATGTTTTAGTCTGCTTTTCAAAGAAATAGATACTTTTTCTCTTAATAATAATTTAATAAAGTAACTTAATAAACATATCTCTCTGCCTACCCTGCGTGTTAAGATAATATATATTCTTTTCTTAAAAATATTACTATTTAGTATTACTTAGATAAAAAATATTATTTTCAAATTATGAAATGTAAACAAAATTTACTTTTGATTATGATTAAACATTATACAGGACTAACTTTTGAAAGTTCAATAATGATCAATGTCGTGAAAAAAGGGTATATTTGTGTTCGAAAGGCGTGAAATGATATATTTATTATATTCTCTCTGTATACTAAAAACTAATGTGATATTTTTTTTATATGTAAGCAGAAACAGTCTACAAGCATACGACTATAAAAAAGATATGTTGCGGTTCGATTTCCTCTTGATTTAATGAAAAAATTAATATTTTCATTGCCAGGGCGAGGTAAAGACTTAACTTAAATTAAATTAAGTTATCTCGCTCTGGCAACGAGACAAAGCGTCGCGTTGAATTCCGCCACTCAACACGCAATGTTTTCAGAATTCCGCGAAAAGTGGGAAACGAAAGTGTCTCAACTAAATGAGAACTGAGTGTTTTAACACTATATTCCTTAGTTACATAACGAAGCTAAAAAAAAATAGTAATAAGATACAAATGCCTCGTAGGTGCTGACCCTGTTGAACCCACTGTCATAAATAAAACATATAATAATTAATTTTGATATTAACATACATATAACTAGTATTATAATTCAGCAATAACTTTAATTTATCTACAGACCTAATTTCATCAAATATGTTAATTAAGTATTATATCAATATTGGCATTTAATCAAGTGTCTGTAATTTGTTATACATATGTGTAGAACTAAATTAGTTATTCGTATTTAAATCAAAACAAATATTCACTTTCAATAAAGGATATTTATTTTCATAAGTAAAATAATGAACCGGATGAGGGAATAGGCAAGTTATTTCATACTAGCGATTCAAATTTGGTTCAAACTTATTATTGTATTGTCGCCAAATTATACAACATATTTACATAAATTGTAGCCTATGCGTTGTTTTCATGTATAATAAATAACCTATATTACTGTAAATCTTAAGCTAAATCTGTTCAGTATTTTTTACATAAAAACAGAACAGACATCCATCATCACAAATAAATTGAAATTGAAGTTTTAATTTAAAATATAACCATTATTAGAGGCCAGTCGTGGCGCAGCGGCACAAAGTGTGACTGCAAAACCGACTTGTTGTGGGTTCGATCCCCACTCGAGGAAATGAAATATTTATTTAAATGTATATTTTTATTTCATCGCTCTGGTGTCGAGGCAAAGAGCGGCGTTGAGTTCCACCACTCAACACGCAATGCCTACAGATTTCGGCGGAAAGTAGGAAATGGTGTGTCTTTACAGCTTCAGGTTCCCTCTGCCTACCCTGCTATGTGCGGGATACAGCGTGAAGCTGATCATTATTTGATTAAAGTGCTTAATAATAGGACCAGTAAGTAATGGAAGTAGGGAAAGTTAAGTAAATTCTTTATTAGACCAGGATCTTATTTTTTGCATTGTAAATTTTTAGTTTAGCATAATTATAGAATATGACCAGTATTAATAAATTAATATTTTCTTTAGATTAGATTTCTGGGGCGGGTGCGCGGGTGTCGTTAATGGTTTTTTCTAAGCGAGTATAAAGATCTCTCATAAAAAGTTATAAAAAACCTGATTAAATGCGAGTCGGATTTGTACATCGAGGCTTCCTAACCAATTTCAAGATTGTAGGTCAACTGGTATTAAAAATTATAAAAGCTTACAAACTCACATTTTATATGAAATTAACTAAAAATATATAATTTGTAATTATTTTCTTCCATGAAATACTTACAAACTATCCTTTTTCGGATTTGGTTCTTTATTTGTATTGTAATTTCTCACTTTGTACCAAATTTCACGACTGTAGGTTCACGGGAAGTACCATATAGGTTCTGATTACGCATTTATTACTTGTCTGTCTCTTTGTTACTTGTCTGTCGAGCCTAGCCTTATAGCGTATGAAACCCAAAAAATAATACAATATAAAGGAAAACCTTAAACAAAAATATTTGAATACCAAAACCTATAGCGATTCATATCCAAAAAACATTTAGATTCCAAAAAAAAATCCTTTATAAAATAGATTTAAATTGTTCAAAGTAAATCTAAATATAACAATATTATATATACCACAATATCAAAAGCCATGGTAAGAGCAAAGCCTATATTAGTAGAGAGACAGAATGTTAGTTAGTGCGTAGGCAATGGCCTATAAATCACCATAGCCGCAACTGATTCAGATTATGGAAGCTGTATATACCGAAGTACCGGGTTGGATGCTTGCATTGTATTACTTATTTTATGACGGTTAATAAACGATGTGTTTTATATATTCACGGATATTAAGCGTTTTATTTCATATTAGAGAACTAAATGCGGCTTCGCACGCCTAAAATTATTTTTATACTAGATCGAAAGAATTATATTTTTTTATTGTTTTTAATAAAAGATATCCTATGTCATTTCTAATATCTCTAAAAATATGTGTACAAAGTTAATGATAAAAGGTTCAGTCGTTTTGGAGCGAAAGTGTAACAAATAAATTTACATTCACATTTATAATATTATTATGATTTATAATATTAGTAGTGACGCAGGGGCACAAATTGTGACTGTAAACGCGACTGGTGTTGGGTTTGATACCCGAAGAAATGAAATATTTATTTAAATTTATATTTCTATTTGTTCGCCCCGCAGAATTTGGCGGAAATTGGGGGACGGAGTGTCTTACTAGGGAACCTAGTTCTCTCTGCCTATTTTGCTGTGTACCGGATACAGCATGAAGCTAATTAAAAAGGTTATTAAAAATATGACTTAAAAGATTTATTTATATTTTTAGCATATCGTTATATTTAAAAGTAATTAAACAAATATTCTCTTATTCTCAATTATGTATTGATATAGTTATAAATTTGTGTTATAGTTATAAATAAATTAATCTTGTATTTTTTGTTATTAATTGAAAATATTATATATAAAAAAAAATTAAATTAAATTAGCGTCACGCTGTATCCCGCACAGAGCAGGGTAGGCAGAGGGAACCTAGTGTTAAGACACTCCGTTCCCCACTTTCTGCCGGATTCTGGAGGCATTGCGTGTTGAGTGGCAGAACTCAACGCCGCGCTATTATATATATTACAATTAAATATTATGTATATTACAATTAAAAAAAATAATTGTATTTATATATATAATATTTTAGAACGGAAACTATAAACCGCGTTGAATCTCAATTTATAGTTTACTACATTCAGTCTCCAGTATCTTTATAGAAAGATTGATTATACAGTATAGGTAAAAAGCATAAAACGATACCGTGCTGGACCGGCATAGGACGCCTCGGGCCATTCAGATACAAAATTATTAAGAAAATTAAAATAAATGATCTACCGTATACTGGTTTACAGATATGCCAATTATTGATACCTAGGAATAACTGCCTGAGATCAAAATATCATAAAACGTTTATTCTTTTTTTTTGTGTTTGTATTGTATCATAAATTAAAATAATTTCTGTTTTGAAATTAAATATTTCATTATATTACTAAAATTTGCACAGGATAAAAGAAATGAGTTATATTTTTTTGTGAATAATAGAATTTAGTGACTTATTAGAAAACATAAAAATTTTTATTAAAATTTGAAATAAATTATTACAGTTATGGGTTCTATCTCCGCTCGGGGGAATGAATTATTTTCATATTTTCATTCGAGTCAAAAAGTAACGTTATGTTTCACCATATACTACTGCAATTACTTAAATTCAGGAGAGAGGAGTGTCTTAATAATAGATTCGAGATATGTCGTGGCTTATAATTTATTATCAAATATTAGCGCTTTACTGTTATTTTTATCAATAAAATGTTAAACTCATACTCCGTTTTTTCAGTATATTAGGAATAAAATAAGTCAGTAGAACTATATTTATTTGCCATTAGATATAGAATATATATTTGCCATTTCTAGAATATTGCCTGTTCTAAAATTGATACGATCTGACTGGAATAGTGAAAAATACGTGGGCAGGATGAGATGTAAATCGCGATTTAGTTATGTGTTTTATCGATATTTCCATCTTTGCTTTTGGCGCTAATGATAATTGATTCCAATTTATATTTAAATATTTATGCGATATGCTTAGATAGTAATAGAAATAATGTTACATTTACAAGGAAAGCAGCACTTTACCATTTGAAGCTTATTATTAACTAATGTTTCCCCGCGGCTCTGTTTGTGTATATTTCTATAATAAATATGATTATCGTATGTTATTTGGAGATAATAAAAAGATTATTTAATCAATAAAAATATTATTTAATTGAGGTCAGTCGTGGCGCAGGGGCACAAAGTGTGACTGTAAAATCGACTGGTTGTGGGTTCGATTCCCACTCGAGAAATATTTAATTTACATTTCTGTTTTCATTTCTTCGCTCTGGTATCGAAGCAAAGCGCGACGTTGAGTTCCGCCACTCAACACGCAATGCCTCCAGAACTCGGCGGAAAGTGGGGAACGGAGTGTCTTTACACTAGGTTCCCTCTGCCTACCCTGCTGTGTGCGGGATACAGCGTGAAGCTAATGATTTAGTCAATACCGTTTTCAGTTTATTCGTCACAAACATATAAAAGTACTCATTACTTGCAATAAATTATTTTATTCAATTTTCTTATTAAATTCTTTTTATATGTTTTTCTTATATATTCTTAGAAAGCATATTAAAGCAAGAATCTACTATGATTCTCGCCGCTATTTAAAGTCTATTTTCCACATTCCGCCGACTTATGTATACATTGGGTGTTAAATGGCGCAATTTAACGCTTCGCTTTGCCTCGTTACCAGAGCGACTAACGCCCAATATTAATAACCTATCTTCAACGTCAATCTTAGATTGTTTCATACATCTATCCAGTCTCTAGATTGAAAAATATATGAAACAATCTAAGATTGACGTTGGAAATAGGTTATTAATATTGGGCGTAAATGAAAATATTTAATATTTAATTTAATCGAGTGGGAATTGAACCCACAACTGTGACATTTACAGTGGTATATTTGTGTACATGTGCTCCGACTGGCCTCTAAATCTGATATAATTTTCATATTATAATATATTTTATATATTTTTTATTGTATTTATATTTGTAAGGGGATTGTACTTTATGTCATGAACTTTATTATTGATATCAAAACGTATGCTCTTTACTTAAATAAATGCATTATTTCTTTCTAAGGTAATCTTCGATTTCTCCATTATTTGCTAATTAGAGGTTTCAAGTAAAAAAAAACAGGATTAAGTTTAAGACTAACTAAAGATGCTTAAAATACAATAAACCTTAACATCGTGTGCGTTCTTTTTAAGGATTAAAGCGTTGTAACCAAAAAATGTATTCATAAATAGTTAATTCAATTCTACATTCAATTTACAAAATGCGGCTGTTTACGGGCCATCTAGTAACTCTTCACGTAGGCAATAAAACTCACAACTTCACGAACGTAATACAAAAAAAGACTGCGATGGGACCTGCAAGTAAATTAGGTAGTCTTTTGTGTGCCGACATCATATTTCTACTTCTAAATAGTTTATATTTTAAAAAATATCTTTATTAGATCATTTATTGTTGTTTTTTTTTTCATATTGTTGTAAATCGACGTCATGAATCCATTGAAAGCAACAATTTTTTATTTAGTATGTGATACTTAAACCGCGAGAACCAAAGAAATTATGTTATTACAATGCAAAAGTACTCACAATATATATTTTTTACATAAACTATAATGATTAATCTCTACATAAATTATATTTTAAATGAACCATTTAAAGATTATCTTAAAATCGTTATAATCATTAAGGCATAATAATTTAAATTGAGTTATGTATGTAAGCAGTGTTGGTATAACTGTATAATTCAACCAGCTTCGGTCACACGCCGATTGAGCACGACATGCGCTCGCGCATTGCAAGTAAATTAAGCTTTTGTATAGAGCCAAGATTATATTACATTAATTTAATATTTTATACATATTTTAATGTTACTAATAAAGACACGTTTTTTAATAAAAATTAAATGTTTTCCTTTAGATAAAAACATTTCGATTGTATTAATTATTATTTTTCATATGTAAAAATTAAATGTAATATTTCATAATCGAATATTTTATTTTACTGATAATCTAAATGAGTAAAAGGGTGATCGCGATATTGAACTGCTTGTTATATTAATCATGAATTGGCATCGCCGAAAAGCGACCACGCCTCAACACCAAGGAGCGCCGCCCACACCGCCCATCTCTAATTATTATTATAACCAGTTATTTGTAACCGTTGTAATTAGCAATCAGCGCCACCTGTTGGCCATAATGTGATTC
This sequence comes from Heliconius hermathena, assembly GCA_013403705.1. Classification (NCBI taxonomy): domain Eukaryota; kingdom Metazoa; phylum Arthropoda; class Insecta; order Lepidoptera; family Nymphalidae; genus Heliconius; species Heliconius hermathena. The sequence goes on from JAAIXJ010000174.1 coordinate 10,387, forward strand.
AAAATGCTATTAATTAAAATTTATTAATAATTACTGTGTAAACATTAGATATGTCGAGGCAAGAGGTCTTCTCTAGTAAGTTTTAAAGTAAGACTTATTTATTAATTATTTGATTTTTGAGTTGTAAATAAAGATACTAATATTTGAATTATCGACTCCGATCTTCTCTCTGGTAACAAGACAAAACAAAACGGTGCGTTGAGTTTCGTCACTATAAACGCTAAAATTCGAAAATTCGGCAGAAAATACGGAACGGAATATTACACTAAGTTCTATCTGCTACTAGGGCTATACATACAACGATACATACGAAAAAAAATTATAATAATTATATTTTAAATTAAGTAAATAAATTAGCTTCACGCTGTATCCCGCACACAGCAGGGTAGGCGGAGGGAACCTAGTGTTAAGACACTCCGTTCCCCACTTTCTGCCGAATTCTGGAGGCATTGCGTGTTGAGTGGCAGAACTCAACGCCGCGCTTAACCTCGACACCAGAGCGAAGAAATGGAAATATAAATTTAAGTAAATATTTCATCTCCTCGAGTGGGGATCGAACCCACTACCAGTCGGTTTTACAGTTACCTCGTGCCGCTGCGCCACGACTGGCCTCATAATTATATTTTATTACTGATAAATTAAAATAAATGCATATTTACAAAGAGTCGATAGTCGCGTTTACATATAATTATTCTGGAGTAAATCTTGCTAGCAGCACAAATTAAATGTACAGTCGAAACAGGTTACGTTCAATAATGTTAAGTGTTTATTCATAAGCTTTCATTCTGCTCCACTAACTTGTAGATTTACAGCTTACTTTTAGATTGAGTTGCATTATTAAAGACTATATAGGCAGGTATACTATGTTAGTCCTGACGCAGGTGCAAAAATTGTGAGTGTAAGTGCGACAGGTTCTGGGTTCAATGCCTACTCGAGAAAAATTATATATGTAAAACTTTTGTTTCGTTGCTCTGGCAACGAGGCAAAGCGCTGCGTTGAATTCTGCCACTCCACTATTCGGCGATTCATTCTGTCTCCAGTATTCGGCGTAAAATGGGAAACGGAGTGTCCTAACACTTGGTTCCCTCTGCTACCCTGATGTGTGCGGGATACAGCGTGTCGCTAAAAAAAGTATACTAAGCGACCCAAACGTGGCTTCGCCCGCTTGAACTACATAATTATTAAAAATAATATCATTTTAAGAACAATATATGTATTGTAAAAAATAGTTTCAGCTAATTCAATAAAAATATTTTTTTTTGTCGAAGAACATTCTGTAAAATAGTATAACTTTTTTAATTATAAGTCATATCGTTTAATCAGTTTCTCAGATTAGCATGTACAAACGCACAGACAAACGGACAAAAAAATTAAAAATCAATATTTTTGGTTCTATTACGTTTTTTCTTGTATTTGTTCCATTTACAGACATTACCGATTTTATTTACCGATTACTACACACACCGATTACTACAGACACCGATTAGTTACGTTTTTATTATAAGTAATGATTTATTTTATATGTTAATTACGAAAATGAATAGACGGTGACGACATTGTAACTATACATATATTTATGCATTATTATACATATTTAAAATACAATAAAATTAAAAATTTTCGCACATTTTTAACATAATACTCGTATATGTGTATTTTTTTTACTTGACGTTTACCACATTATCATGATTCATATTGAAAAAATAAAGCTATTTACATACAGTTGTATTTTATTTAAACAAATCCATAATCCTATAATACCAAGCTTTTAACAAAAAAAAAAACATTATCGAAAATAAAAAAGTAATCCCTTTTAAACTCATTCAATAAACCCTTCAAACATCCCACGTATCAACGTCTCACAGAAAGCGGAGTGAACAATTAAAGTAATTTGAAGACAAATATTTACCAGTATTTACAACGTGATGTTTAGCGATCGCCTACACGCTGACAGCCGGCCATTACCTGCGCAAGCGCAAGGCTCCCTCGGGGATCGGCTGTTTCATACTTGATAGCGGAGATTAAATTAAACTTCGTGAAAGTAATTAGGTGCTTTTCTGCTAAAATACTACATTGTAGACTTAAAGTTTACCTTGTCTGTTTTATCTTTGACAGGTATTGCAATTTATAGCAAAGTTTTATTTAATTATGGTTAAATTTATGGTAATTACGGTGTAATATTAGCTTAAACAAACATAAAAAATGACTGTGCCAATTATGTTTTAATATTATTTTATAATTGATTTCATATTTAATGAATAAAAAAGATGCTTTTTATAAAACATTGTTTGAAACAAATGTTGTTTTTATTTCTTTTTTTTATAGTAAATTACGTACTTTGAACGTAGTGACTCGGACTCGTGTATATGGTCTCCTACATTCGCGGGTTCGAATCCCAGAATATTATATTGTATTATACATAGTCCCTGGGCATTTTACTAAAGCTATTTCCTAGACGGCCTTTAAAGGACCTGTCACTTAAAAACGTTCATACAGACAGTGGCTATTTCATGCTTTAATTGCGTAACCTGAATTTCCGTTGACCAATAAGAATTCTGAGATGACGTTAGATTAAGTATTACAACCTCTCGAATCAAAACCTGTTGCCAGTACACGTATTTTATCCTCGTTTGTTTAGTAAGAACCTGCCTTTGGATCTTTGTACAAATTAGCCCTTTCACTTTTGTAATTAAAGAGCTTTATAGTTATGATATAGATATACGATATAGATATTGTATTTCCTGTGATATAATAAATACGATATCAGAATTTTCCACAAAACATATTAGATTGGTCATAAGATAGGTTCTCTCAGTAACAGACACAAGGATTCCGACGATTACGGACCTGGTCCTAAGATAAGGCAGATATAAAATGCAATCGATATATTTTATGTCAATTTTATCTTAATTGCTAGTGCATGGTACAGACGGCTTTAGTTGTTACCGTCTGGAGATTGCCTGAGAAACGGTCCAGCTAAATATGGAGGTGGATTATGAAATATTACTTTAATCTGTTTATATAATTATGTTGCTATCTGTGGTGCGAGTGGTGTGAATTAAAAGTCCCTTTTATGGACTATTTGCCTAATACTTTTTTTAATGTAAAAATATATAGTTTTTTTTAATTATGACTTTTATGTTATTGATACTTATTTATAGATTATTTCAATATAAGCTATATATTATACCTACAATATATTTTTAGTTCTCATGTTGAGCAAGAAACATAGTTCTGTCAAGAAACATAAATCTCTAAATTCAGTCCATTTTCTATTCGTATGTTTAAAATTTAAATTATCGGTTTGTACTGGATTTGTACTCACATATATGGTGCTGTTCTACCGGCACCACTGATAAATTTCGTATAATACAACGTTAACCAATAAGTTATTTCTTGAAAATTTTAAAACGTGAGCATACTAAAATTATCAAATTTAAGAGTATTGGACGTAAAACCCATAAGGAATAAGAAATGTGCCCAAGTTTTGTAATAAATCTTAAAAGAATGCTCGGCCGTTCCCAAAAGGATACTCGTGGAAGCGTTCACCTTCTATTTTCCTTGTTATTTATGAGCCTATGCTTTATACTGTAACCGCGAGCCAGAATAAAGTGAGTAAATAAAATAAATTGCCTCATCTAACAACAACCGTATGTTCGAAACCAAAAGTATTTACGATAATTAAAACTTATGAGGAAGCTAGAAGTCCATACTAATGAATATTATCTAAAGTGTCCAAAAGAAATATTTTCTTACAATACGATTCTAACGAGGTGAAAACAAAAAGTTCGTATCTAATCTAGAAGTGATTTATGATAAGTTGAGCATGAATACGAGCTATTATAGTTTAAATTCTGACACTATCTCCAATTTACGACTGATTTATATAGACCTCCTCTTAATTTGCATCTTTCTATAACGTTTTTATAAATGTCACGTAGTGAGTACCTAACAATATTAACTTAAAGAGATTCGTTAATAAACCCAAAATGAAAACTGCTGAAGTGTTTTGAATATTCTAATTTAATATTTCTAGCCGTTCGTTTTTATGCTAGGTTTGTATACAACGGGAACCTTGGGGTAGCGTGACATCCAAATCTTTTTGTTTGATCGGGCATTTGTGACAACAATTTCGTTGACGTTAATCCCTAGACAATGGTACCGTTTTATCCGAAACTCAGCCAAATCACGAGGCGAACAACGAGCCCTTTGAATTATGTTGAATCAGAGTTAATGTTTATTTAAAAGCTTTCTTGGAATTATCGTTTTTATTAAAACCGTCGGTGCAATAAATCCCTTAAAATTGAAATGACTTACACAGTAATAGATTTTTTTTCTGATATTTTTTATGTTTGGAAATATATAGGCATTTGAGAATGAAATAAAACTTTTTTTAATTTGGCAGACATATTTATTTATACTTGTTAAATTTTAGCTGCATCAATATAGCAATAATATTTATTTACAAATTCCAATGAAGGTACGAATGTAATATCAAAATAAATAAATTTAACTAAGTACTTAACTTATACTATTATAAATTTGGTCACCAAACAATATTCATTAACAGCACAAAGTAATTTTGGCTTTTTATGTTATGCCCTACTAGAAATTAAACTTTAAGTACATGTTTAAAGCTAACATCAACTTCAAACAAATCTGACTACATCATCATTTAACAATTATTACAAGACAATTTAATTTCGCTCGACTAATAACTAGTTATAGAACGAAATCCACGCAAATTTCGAATAAAAATACAGTTAATTTATAATCTTCCTCCATTACATTTAGAAATACGTTTATCTGTTTACGTTCACGAAAAATATAATTTCTCTGTCAGTTTATACAATAAATGTTTCAAATATTTACAAATACATACATACATGTAATTTTATTGCTGAAGAAGTCGTAAAGTTCCTAGTGTAAGTAAGATTCACAATTAGAAGTAAAATATATTATCTAAGAACTATAACTAAAGGATAATAAGGACTAGCTGTAAAAATATTTTTATTATTTTAAGTGTCTTTCAAATGTGGTTCCGATATCTGAAATGAAGGTGTTTTGGCAATTTATTTAGTTTATTGCGCTATCATGAAATAATCGTTTATGCTTTAGAAGACTGCAAACTTATTTAAGAGTATATTTTTAATATCTCGAGAGATAAAAATACCTTAACATTAATTGAGAAATTGCTCTTATAACACGTATATTTACAGCACATTTAATTTAATTAATTTTAAGAAATGATGGTTTACCATGTCTCATAATATTTACATTGCTATACTAAGCTTTTCTGGTGTTAATCTTACTGTGATTCATAAATACACTTATAAGTACATTTTTCAATATACAATTTGCCTAGATCTACATACCAAAGTCAAATAGGTAATTTTTATCCGATAATATAGACATTTTTTATAGCATATACACTGACTTCGAGAGTTCATGAGTACCACGTGAAATATAAACAAGTTAACAGAATAGTTTTTGAAATATATCGCCGAACTTTCTCTCACTGGCATAACTTAAATAACTTTATCACATTCTTAAATCCATTTTCACTGCACTTTCTTACATATCGATTATTCCTTTGCGAATATATCGTCCAATAATTTTAGGAACTGATAACGCGGTCTTCAAATGACAGCATGTCAAAACTATGACGTCACACAACTACATCTCTCGCTGTGGCTCCATTAGTAGGAGATTTTGGAGCGATGACAGGTTGGAAACAATGTGGTGTTGGTACAAAGTCTTCTACTAATTTACGCTTTAGTACAGAAGAAGATCCAACGTATACGTTAGTACCCGGAAACGTGCCTCGGCGCCTCCGCCTCCAAATAATGGCAGCAAGACCACCTAATCCAAAAGCAATAATAGCCGACAAACAACCCAATACGAGTTCTGAGTCTGGTGTACGTTCTGGAACGCGCTCACCCCTCATAGAACTAACAAGTACTGACATAAGTCGATCTCCTTCACTGACTTCAACATCTTGTACACTCTCTGTAGAAACACGTTGCGCTCGGCTGGTGTCTATTGTCATTGTTTCAGATTTTTCGTTGTCGACTCCTGGCGTCCGAGAAACTAGTTCTACCTGAATATGGTAAATTGTGTCTGGCCATAAAGATAAGGTAACACGAGTTGAATCTGTGAACAGATTTCCTTTAAGTCCACCTCCATCAACTTCCCATGTAACAAGATATACTCCACGAGCTATTCTGGGCTCCCAAGCAATTTCACCAATCACTAGTACTTTTTGGTGTATAAGTGATATTTCTTTTAGTGTCCATTTATGCTCGTCATGATTGGAGCTGTTTGTATCATGTGCCACCCAAGTTTCATCTGGACTATAGATTGTAACTAAGCCTAACGGATCAACGACCAGCACCCTAAGGAGAGCCCCTTCGTTATTTGAAGGTACTCTGGTGGCAAGAGCTTGTGTTTGAATAATTTGTCTCCACGGTCCTTCAGCAGCTCGTCGCATTACTACGTAGACAAAAGGTGCAGGGCGAGAAGCGGCTCTTGGGGCCGGTGGCGGCCAGCGAGCCAGTGCCCCACTAACTCTCATTACTCCTTCACCTTTTGTATGAATTACTGGTTGTGTCTGAGATGCTCTTGCCGCTTCCGTATGGAACTCACAAGCTATTTTGCAGCCAGGAAACTATAACAAAAAAAAATATTAATATTTGTATTATAAAAAAAATATGTGTAGTTAATGAATGAACATAAAATATACTTACGCAGATGTCTTTCTCATCACATACTGCACCCCACACTTCATAGTTAGATTGAAGTAGTTCACAATTTTCCCAACACTGCAAAGAAAAAAGATTTATTATTTATAATGAAATAAAATAAATATTAAAACATGTATAAACCTTTCGTGTTTCATAACAATAACCAATTTATAAAGATCAAATAATATTTAATAAGTGACATATCTAGACAAATACATTCGATGGCCGACACAAACGCAGCATTTGTCATTTGAAACACTCATTAGTTGGAGTTGACGTTAACTTGACGCCCACTCTTGCCTTGGTAAGCTTTAATAATTATGAGAACGGGCTGAGCCGCGGTTATTAATTACTGGTATTGACAAAATGTCCTGTCGCCTGGAATCCGTGGAGCCTTTGAAGTGGCAATTTTATTGATTTTAACAAGTAATTTCGTTAGTATTTTAAGGTTTCACGCTCGCTTGAGTCGGTTGGACAGTTTAATATAAGATTTTATAATTAACATGAGTTATTCGTGTACGTAGTGGATCACATAAATTTACCACTGCTTAATTGTGCACCGGCGTACCGATATGTTTTTATTTAATATTTTTACAAACTTTAACGCAAATAAAAAAATATTTGTAAAAACAAAAACACCGACTGCATAAAACTAAAAAGAAAATAAAAAAGCCCAATAGATTATTGGGATTAACAGTCGGGACCTCTTTAGATAGATGCGGGGTTCCTGGTAAAGATTTTATTGATTGAAGAATTACTTATAGGTCCCGACTGTTAATCCTAGTAAACTATTGGGCTTGTTTATTTTCTTTTTAGTTTTATGCAGTCGGGGTTTTTGTTTTTACAAAAATTTTTTTTTTTCACTTTTTTGTTAGAAGTCATTATGGTAATCATAATCATGATATACCTTTTTGAAATTCTCGTAGTGAGCTCTTGAATTTGATATCCATAATGTGGTATTTTAAACGAAAAATTGTTTTTTCACTAAGTCCAATGGCGTCCCACAGCCGCCATGATTGTTTTTATTTAACTTCACCTATTTAAGAACACTTGGGCTGCTAATACAAATCTAACGGTACCTTAATTATGTAAATCTGTTCAGCGGTTCTGGAGATATGAGGTAATAAAGAATAATACATACATACAAGGTTCGCGCGAAAAACATAACCCTTCCTTAGCAGTCGGGAAAAATTATATATTCTGCAATGGGCTTAGAAATGCAAAACTAGCGGTTAACCATATGAGAATTCTCATTATTTTTATATATATAAAATTCTATATAAAATTATATCTTAATACATTTCAATTGACTCACCATAATAAAAGTAATTTGGGAAAATAAACTAAAACTACTGAAAAGTCTGAGACTATATCTGTGGGAATCCAGTAGGAACAACAAAACACTTGATGGTAGGTCGTACACTACTATTTAGGGATCAATACACACAAACAAATAATTTTCTTAATAAAATAATCATTTATTTTAATAGAAAATAACTGCGTTTTTTCCATATTTTACACATAAAATAATTTCTATATTTATTATTAATTATATCTACGATTTTAATTAAGTGCCTTTTCTTCTGAAGCTATATTATTACTGAGTCCTGAATTTCAATGCCGACGTTGACTACAAAAACGCGAGCAACATCAGCTGGTATTATTAATTAGCGTTCTTTTATATTTCCCATTATTACTATAGATAATGGTAAAAAACAAACTTCCTTTAGCATTCCGTATTGTATTTTAAACTTGTAGGATATTCGTATTTTTTTAAGTACATCATCAGACTGTTTAATTATCTGTGTCTGTTACGTTGTATACAGTTTTTTTTAGTGTACGCTATATTCCGCACAGTAAAGGCAGAGGAAACCTAGTGTTAAGACACTCCGTTCTCCATTTTTCGCCAGATTTTAGAGGCATTATTATATTTCATTTCCTCGAGTGGATCGAACAACCTGTCGCGTTTACAATCCCACTTTGCGCCACGACTGGCCTAACTTGTAGCTTACTGGTATTTTTATAAATTTCTCGTCAGACTATTTAACCATCTGTGCTTACTACGTCATATACCTACTGTAATCTCAGTAATTATGGCTTTACGTTCTGACATTTTAAAATCCAAAAAATATCAAATGGATATTAAATAATTGAGTTAATTTTTACAACCCACATTGGTTTTTTGGCGGTAATTCGATTTACTACTATTATAAAGTAATTGGCGATGTAATTATAACATGTTATGGAAATTATATACTAAAATTAATTGGCTCTAAAACTGATTTATTGCTTTGTAAAGTGTATGGGATCAGAAAAATCTTATACTCACCATAAAACAGTCGGGGCCCTGCAAACACGATGACTCCCCGCCAGGTCGAGGTGGTGCAAACTGTGAACAAAAAATAAATATAAGTAAAAATACATACAACATAAGTGCAATATATCATATAAGATACACGATCAATGCATTCCAATACACCTTATTGATAATGTAATTTAATTTTATGTTTTTGTTTAGTTCTTTTGCTTTTTCGTATAAAACTTAGCTTAATTGCAATGAAGTTGTTACTTCATGAACGTTTTATATTTCAGATATTGATATTTACATCGTAAAAATATAATTTAAAAACTATAAAAGCAATTGCGGCGCTGAGTTCCGCTACTCAACACGCAATGCCTCTTAACATTACATATATGCGATACAGCGTGAAGCTTATAAGGAAAAAAAAGGAATCTTTTTCGCTTTTATAATTAATTTAATGAAACTACTGATCAATATATTTTATTTTTATAGTTATATAATAAGAGCTAACCTTAAAAACGGCAAAATCAAAGGACAAAAGTACGTTACCATATTTGCATACTCTTTAGCGTCCGTCATAGTCATTATCCTTTTACGTTACTTATCTCGGAGGGTTCTCTGGTACTTTAACCTGAATATCTTGAACTTTTTTACTACTTTTCTCTTGGTTTTATGTTTTTTTTTCTACATATTTATCCATCTTTATTTCTTTTTCATTTTGTATAGAGTTACGATAATTATAACTACAATATAATATAATTGTATATATTTTAGTAGTATCTAATAATATAATAATGTCGTAAATATTTAGTAGTCGTAGTACTATTGTGGTAAAAAATATATATATCGGTAATATATTCGTTTTCTTAGTCTAATCACTGAATGTATCTGTGTAACGTGAAGCAGAATCGAAATATAATTATCTAAAATACGTAGATTTTGTTACAAGCATGCTTATGTAGAGAATACGGTTAATTTAAGAAATGTACAGTATATTTGTACTCGGAATAACACATAGAGACGAGCAAGAGATAGTAAACTCCGTAACATTTAGGATATAATTTCCGCTTCAAGAAGCTATTGTTACCACAAAACACTACTTAAGTTAGCCTCTATTTTGCGGTTTCATTTAGTGCTGATGGTTTAAATTTGTACATTTAAATATCTAACTAGCGACCCATTTGCGGCTTCGCCCGCTTGAACTACACAATTATTTATTTAGTTACCTGATTTTTTACGTGTTCTACTAACATTATCAATTTAAAGACAATATCTATACATTAGAAATAAAAGTTTCAAATATTTCAATAATACAGTTGATCTCATAAATAATGTTGCTGCAATTTAGCCTAGCAAATTACTTTATAATAATATAATTTTTGTATGTATAATTGTATATATTTATATTTACAAGCAAACAGACAAGCCGACAAACACACAAAATTTTTTAAAACCAATTTGGGTTCAATTACACTAATAAATGCTTTTAAAAACATTTTTTCTCATATATCTTTCATGTACTATCACTTACGATTTTATTGTAGGTATAGATACGAACACAGAGGTATGTTTAACAGAAGCTTACAAGAAGCTATTTGTTTAGGTTTAAGGAAAACAAATAATGTGATGGGATAATTACTCAAAATATTAGCTCAAGTTATATTTTATAAATGTATTTACACAATTTTGCAATCAATATTTATTATTCTATTAATTTCCTGTATTTTGTGAGGTAGATATTTAAAACATATAGCTATTATTTTTATTTTAAGCTTTACATGTCCCGCAGAGAAAACAGAGGGAATCTAGTGTTGAGACACTCTGTTCTCCACTTCCCTATCGTGGTGCAGTGAAGCACCATAATGATCTCATTTACTATGTAATATTAACTCATAGCCTGTAAAAAAATGTCGCCGCGATCAGCCACACAATTTTAAACGGGCGGCTATAAAGAAACATTTTTAAACTGATTTTTACCAATATTATCTTGAAGATAACCAAACCGACGCATAAGCTTGTCGCAATACACACCGTTGTAAGCATTCGACCATATTACCCAAAAAATATTTGGACCGTAATTCAATATACAATCGACCAGTTCGTGTAATGATATTTATTCGAAATACTTTTCCGTACCGCAATGATCATTCGAATTCTTAATTAAATATAAATGGAATTTTAATTATTCGACAGAAGCCAACGCATTAGTTGTTATCTAAGCTAAAAGAGGGTATATGTAAACGAAAAATGACAAACTAAATGTTGGAGCGAGCTCTCAGTTTAATGTATTTGATAAGGGTGATCGGCAACTGGCTATAGATTGCTTTAAATGCGTGATATGGCAAAAGGGACATGCATACGGTGGCACGAACACCTCAGAATATTTGGTGACTTGATGCGGGGTTGTTTTTTTTTTGTAATTATAGGTCAAGATTGTGACTGGCATAAAGCCATATAACTTTTTCTTTTTTTGGAGTCACGCTGTATCCCGCACACAGCAGGATAGGCAGACAGAACCTAGTGTTAAGACACTCCGTCCCAATTTTCTTTTGAATATTGTAGGCCTTGCGTGTGGTGGTGAGTGGTGGAACTCAACGCAACTTTTTGCCTCTACACCAAAGCGAAAAAAAATCTTCGAGTGAGAATCGAACCCACAACCTGCCATGTTTGCAGCCATATTTTGTGCCTTTGTGGCGTGTTTCAAACATAATTTTAAACAATAATTTAAAATTTAAATTGAATTTCATTTTGTTCGTAAAACATGTAATTGTGATTTTGTTTGTCATAAAATGGTATTTTAGAAACTATAAAATGTATATTTTAGGACGGTAATATATTATGAAAATATAATCGGGCTACCAAATAAACGTGCCACAGTAGTAATGAATATGGTATAAAAATAAGAAACTTATTATTCCTTTCATCTTTATCTTTTTTATTTTATATCTTAAAGATATAACATAAATAACTTTAACATTATTAATAATAATATATACAATAACGCATAATAAAATTATAATAATAATATACCTATATAAAAAATACTTTTCACTGAACTTTTTATTAAGTAGTTTAAACGAAGCACTAAGACCTTTAACATTTCAAGTTATTGCTACGATAAAAATATCTCTTATTGCTTTTTTGTAGCTTGATAAGAAAATGTCTCATTAATTTGAGTACAGATATTGAATAGCAATAAAATATACTATTTAAACACAAACAATATTTTAAACAAGTTTCAAACACATTAAAATATTAAAAGTAGCTGGTAGTAAAATAAACATATAAAGATAATTTGAATGTAGACAGGCGAAGTGAAGTAATTATAAATTATAATTAATATTTATTAATCACAAATAAATGTTAATGGACTATAATTTTATAATAAAATTAGCGTATAGTCGGTTTATAGTGAATTGTAAAACGAAATAAAACTCTCCTCGGGTCACTATCATTGCGGCTAATGAACAAATAATGACGCCAATATCAAACAAGTCCGACATCCGCTACTATTAGATGTAATCATCGTAATTTTTCACACAATTTATTTTTTTCCAACCGTGATACAACGCCGCAGAAATGTTATTTCACGTCAACTAATGACAACAAAAAATATTATTAAAATTGCTATGCTTTGGGCTATTTAAATGCCAACATAAAGGTTGATTTGAAAGTATTTCCGTTGTACATTTTCTTATTTATACTACCGTTGGTTTATCATTTTTATTATTATTATTATCAACTTTACGCTGTATCCTGTATATAGCCTAACCTAGTGTTAAGGCACTCCATTTCACTTCTCGCCGCATTATCGAGGCATTGCGTGTTGTGTGGCTTGCTTATGCTTTAGTACTAAAGAAAAAAATTAAAATATTGATAAGCAATAATTTAATAATCATTTCCCTGGTTAGGAATCGAACCTATAACCATAGCGTGACACTCACACGATTGAGCCCCTGCGTCACGACAGCCTCAACCATTAAGCCTTTATCATTAAATAATATAAATTCGGTTTATCTAATTAAAACCAACTCCGAAGAGATGCCAATCAATAGAGCCACTTTCCAAACGCACGAAGTTTTAACCAATTCAATTATTAAAAGTATTGTATCGCACGACTTCCTCTCGAACTTTGAAATATGAAAGTAAAACAAAACAAAACTGGCGAATATACGGAGTACTTCGGCAAATGCAAAGGAAAGTGAGTGGATAATGAATGACGATGATTGAAATCTGCTGGAAGAGTGCTTCGTATTTGTATTAGATGCCGCCACAGATTACTCTTTTGTTAGTCAAACAACGCTTATTGAATATTATTTAATTAATCTTTGGTATTTGACTTCGGACGCCGTTGTGGAAGCCGTATGAAAAATGATTTGTTGGGAGGGAAATCTAGTGGCTTTTGAATATTTCAATCGTTTTTCAAAAGATAAATAATAATCGAGAAACAGAAAGTATTGGTGAATTAAACCAAAGCTTACACGATTAGATCGTCACTATTATAGTGGAGAAAGAAAAGAATGCGTCAAAACGACAGGATAGCGCAACACTTTAATATTTAGGGTTCTGTATCTCAAAAGGAATAAATGGAACCTTTATAGTATAATATAATATCATTTTTGTTGTCCGTCTGTCAAGATTATTTATCTTAAAATTGAGTGGGTGCGTCAATTTGAAATTAATATGAAATATTCAGGTCTACGGTTACTTTGAAGCACATTATATAAAAAAAAACTAGTTTTCAAGTTACCACAATCAAGAGCTGCGAATATTTATGCTTTGCTTCTGTTGCATTTTCTATGAAATTCGCTGCATAATCAATATCCTTCTCGTGTACCTACTGTTATGAAATATGGCACCAAGTAAGAACTTACAATAAAAGTATTTTTTATTTTGGAAAGAAAATTTTCGAAAAATTAAAACTTATAGATATTGACACACCTAAGAAAACATAAGAAAAAAAACATAACAAATTTATAATTGTAATTCATTTCATACAAAATGAGTGCGTACGGACGCACGCAAACTTAACTTTGTCAACTTTTACAATTTATACTACTCTTGTACGGAACCCTCAGCATGTGAGTCCGACTCGCATTTAACCGGCTTTTTTTAAAGATTAATACACATAATCATAAATAAGTGATGCCTAGGGCGATGCTAGTGGTTGGAATTAATCGATCGAAGAGCACACACGCTCATTTACAATCAATCTATCAGCGTTTATGTTACCATAACTACCGGCTATCTTCATTTATCATTTTGTTCGTGAGTAGCAAGCGTAAGCTGTTGGGGGTCATACCGAAGGTCCACAAGTAAACGCTAGTATTACGAAATAAACTACTGCAGCACAGAATCGGAATAATTTTATTTTATTCCATTTAAAGAACATGGCACTTGCCCAACGTCGCAAGGTTATCTAACAAAATAAAGGAGAATAGTAATTTCTTCTTATTCAGCATAAAATCAGAGAACTCCACTACACAAAAGATATCGTGAGATGGAATCTAAAAGTTTAATAAACAATAGTAAGTACCACATTTACAAGGGAGGAGATGGGAGGAACACGTAGCTATTTTTTTCAAGGAAACAGCAAAACAGCATGAATTATGATTACGAATAAAGATAAAATACAACCTAAGCTAGCTCGCCAAATGGTGGAAAGGAAACGTAATTTTCTCTTGAGAGGTACGACCGCGATCAAGATGAAAACGTGAAGTCTCTACAGATTTTACGGATTCAAAAATTTATAGAAATAATATATAGGCTACAGCTATATTTTTTTACAATTTACTTATTTATAGTACTGTAATAGTTTTTATTTGAGTGATTTACAATGTAGGTTTACATTCTCACACGATTGGTATAGTAAATATTTTGTGTTTTTGGAAAACAAGAAAATTTTAATACGCTACCTTTATATATATTTCTAGGTATCATTATATAAAACAAATTGGATAATATCAAAATCATTATTTTTCAAAACTCAATCAAATACTGATTGAGTTTTCAATGAACACTTTCCATACAATAAGTAGTTTCTACACAATTATTTTCAATATTAAATCATACATTTTTTAGCGTTTGAGCTTCATTATATTCATTAAATGACTTACCTCCATACCTTTGTGCGGTAACAATAGGCTTAGATGAAGTGAGCTTGGTGTATTGGAATAATAATTTATATGCAAATTATATTTATGTGATCTACTTATATATATTTACATTAGAATTTTGTTAAGTCAAATCTTCATTATCGTAATACATACAATCGTATAAAACCGTGTGATCCCGGCCTAGAATAGGATCATCCTGGTACTGGTGGTGTCGTAAGAGGCGACTAAAGTACGTGTGGTAGAGTCACGTCGTCAGCAATGGCAACACGCATGGGCAGACTCGACCGGATTATTACCACCCCCAGCATTTAAAACCGGCGTGAAGTAGTGGCATTATGCCACTGCGTTTCGCATCAGGTAATGCCGGGCTCCGGAGCCCAAACCACCTTACAGGCAGACAACGCACCTGCAGCTCCTCTGGTGTTGCACGGGGTCGTGGGCGCCGGTGATCACTTACCATCAGGTGACCCGAACGCTCGTTTGCCTTGTCTTTTCCATAAAAAAAAGCAGGATAAGAAGAAGAAACCTAGTGTTAAGACACTCCATTTCTTACTTTCTGCTCAATATTCGAAACATTGCCTGTTGAGTGGTGAGAAACTCAACGAAACGACTTATCTATCAGAGCCGGGAAACGAAAGCAGTTTAAATAATCCTACGAGTGAGGATTGAACCTATGACGATCGCGTTTGCACGTTCCAATCGTAATATTTTTAATCGTTATAGTTTCTTTACCTATTTATTAAACACTCACAAAATAATAAAAACATATACGAATAACTAAAATCGTTATTCAGCATCAAAATAAATTCATTAACCGCATCTAATAAAAATACCCATTTAAAAGGATTTCTAGATAAATCGCGAAAAAGCAAAGGAAGGGAATGGTGCTCGAGTGTGTGCAATGTCTCCCGTACGCCGGCTGTTATTTTATTTGATCTGGAGGTAAACTCTATTACTGGACCGTTTTTACAAGAAGAAATTCAATTTCAACGGCGTGTTCTTAGTGGAAACTAGGTTATTGGACATGGAAGATAAAAATTAACTGTACTTGTTTCGACGTAAACAACTTACTTATAGTAAATTGTATTTATATTACAATTCTCCATATGTAATCGCTTAGTTCATTTTCTAGGCAATTAAAATTGATTTTATGTTTTTCTCGATATTTTAATCTATATATGTATTTCTTATCTCACATCTATTCCTACATAATTTTCAATTATCACAAAAATAAGAACCAAAACACAAACAAAACATATCCACAAAATATATACAACATTCATTACGTGACGCTCTCGCACATTCGTTACATGAAATACATGTCAACATTTGAAACAAACGATTAATGAAAGATATACCACATACCCGTTGGCAATAAAAGATGGCATCGACATCATTAGGGGCACGGCTATGATATGAATTTTTCATGAAATATGGACTGGCACGGCGTTTATAGCCGTGAGTACAATGTACAGAGCAGTATTATAACATACATCCATCGATTCTTTTTCCTTATTCAACTTTTTTTCTTTCGTGTGAAAGGACCTAATGATTTTATCTTGTCTTGTGAACAAGGCTATAAAATTTCATCTGATATGGACGAAATCGTGGTCATGAATTAATTAAGATGGTGCTTCATATAAAAATATTGTTATTGCAGGTGATGCAGGTTACATCCGAAGTTTTATTTAGATAATAAAATAGCGAAATATACTTATGAAAGCTTAATGAATAAAGATTTATTTATATATTCGTATTATTGTCTAATTTTATACAGCTTCACGCCTATAGTAGGTAGAGAGAACATTGTCTTAAGGCACTGTCTTCTCAACTTTTCACCGATTTTGTCAAGGCATTGTGCGTTGATTTAATGGACGCATCGCCGGGCTTTTGCCCTGGTGCCAGAAGAGAGGGAAAACTGAGTAGGGATCGAACCAACTACCGACGCGCGCTAAAAAACTTACTGTTTCATATTAAGTTTTCGTTTAAAAGTAGCTAAGTTTAAAAACTTTATCATTTATCACAAAAGCTACATATATATTATAACCTAGTGATACTATAATATTAGTTTAATGACCTAAGTTAAGTTTCATTTAAACTATATATAATAGGAAACTAACTAGTGTTTTTGTGTTCTTCACCGTTATAATCCAAAGCGTTGACCCATTTTCTTATTATACGCAGAACCGTTGTATCCTGCCAATTTACTTTATTGACGTAACATCATTTAGTTTTTATAACTGTTGCCGGTTTATAGTCTATAATTATTACAATTTCAAACTATCCTTAAGCTATTTTTAAATTGCACCTCCACGTCAAAATTCTATTTTTATAATAAAGGGATAATAGGTACCTCTAATAGTTCTACAATAGCATGATTGGTATCCACAGGACTTGACTTTATAACTAAAACGTTTTGATAGAATTATAATTAAGTAATTATTGTACCTATTATTGATAGTAATTTGATATTATTAATGGATTTTAAAATCTTATAGTGGTCAATTTTTTAAATTTGAATGTAATAATTTTTAAACGCTTCATAGATATTTCTTTATCATTCCAAAAAGATAGAAAGAAGATAAAATGTTTATTTCTTAAAAAAATCACATAAAAAATCACCAGCTATACCAACAACATTCAAATAAAATACATATCATCATCATCAATTCAAAGATCAATAAATCAAGTTGTCACTTCGTTTATACCTATAAACGATACAAAATATGTACAAAATTCGATAGTACCACGTAAATATAAATTAAACGAGAACACAATCACACATTAAATGACTACTTCATTCTGCCTCCCACACGACAGGCACCGCCAGGCCGCGCTACATCGCGAACAGAAATACATTCGAAGCGTTATGTACGAAGGTGGCTTAACATATAATATTGTGGCACATTGTGCGACTCGACGACCGCATACATAAATGCGTTGGGACTTGGGAGCAAATAAAATGGTGCTATAATTTCAAATCATACGGACAGAGAATGGGTGTGGACGGCGATCTCATTGTGTGGAAATGATGTAACCGCTATTAAAAGTGTGGGCTGTATCCCTGAATATTTCTTGCAACGAAGACGTCGCATGGTCATATCGGTATTTTATATCTTCGTGGAGACAATAGCTTACATTCCCAATAAGAAAACTTGATTCGTACGTTAAGTGGTTATACAGTGCTGGGTAAAAATCAACGTCAGAACCCCAAAAGGCACAAGTTAGCGAAATGAATTGGTACCTCATTTAAAGCGGAATAACTAATTGTATTTCTCGAGTTCTTATTGATTTTTATTTTTTGTATGGTTCGTTTGTTGATGTTATTGTTATAAATTATTTAAACAGAAGTGAAAATAAAATGATTATATTTGAAAATGTCATTAAGCAAAATAATCTTATCTTATCATCAATTAAAAAATAATTAAGATGATTTAAATTACGATAACGTCTAATTTACATAAACATATTTAATTCTAATACATTATTCAATACCACCAAAAATAATTTTTGTCTTCTATGTAGAGACATCGTACAATTACAATTATATTATAAGTATAGATCATTGTGTCTAAAAATCATCTTAATATGGTGGTCATGACTAATCAAATTGTATTTAGTTAAAATTGTCCAGATTTTTCAATTCATATTTAATTTTATGATTTTTAAATAATTCGGAATAAAAAAGTGGAGGTTTCCCTTATAATTAAAAAATATGAGAACTATTTAAAAAACAAACATAGTAAAAGCCCTTGTTTATTACAAATATAAAAATATACACATACTACGTTCATGTTCAAAACAGTTCTATTCGTGTCATAACTGTTTAAATAAGAAACTGATTTTGTCCCTTAAAACCCTTACGAGACAAAATCGATTTCTATAACAGCAACGGCTTAATTAAAAAAAAAGTATAATCGATAACCATCCAACCTTTTTAAAAACAACTATGGATAAAAAAAACTCAGATTAACCTTAGTTTTTTATTGAACATAAATCTTCAAAATCCGTCGAAGTTGAAGGACAGTACCCCTGGTTAGGGATTAATTTATCTTGCATCCCGTTCACGCGTGTAAAACCGGGATACGTCTATCTCCGTTTATCCGTCGGTTTTTGTAAGTCTCAGAAGTTCCTTGGAGCATGCGACAGATGCGCGCTTGGCTGCAGTCCCTAACGAAGCGTGTTTCAATCGGGATAATCAATCATATCTTTGATTGTTTGACCGGTGATCTTTGATTTCGAAAGTTATATCTGATACGGCTCTACGTTTACATTTTGGACGCTAAGTAGGTATTGAATCCCGAAGTTTTTGTGATTAAGATTAATTTGCTGATTTTTAAGCTTCGATAGTATGGTATGATTAAATTACCGATCTTCGCAGTAACTTGGTTAATTGTAAATACATTTTTGATTGAACAAAAGGAATTGAAAGCTAAGTGTTACAATGGCTATATAACCTGACAAATATTGAAATTTATTTTTTCGTTTTTTGGAGAATTTGTGAAGATTGTTCATTTATTCATTATTTCAAACTTTATTTACGTCCAACAACCTATTTTTTTTAAATAAACAACATTTTGTTTATAATCAAGGCAATAGTTATATAGCAAATAACGAATTCCGCGAAGCGAGACCCGATCCTGTTACTACCACTAATAGCAACAACCAGTCATTCTACTATTGTACCAGATGATCATCAATCAAAACGTGCGTTCATTACTCAAAACATAAAATTCATTTTCAATACAACTTACATTACAACTCCGATGTACCTGAGAAGCGTGTCCTCAATAATATTACCAACAAAAGTATATTCAGTATAAATAATATCTTTCCAAGATATCGTAATCACGATACAGGCGAAGGAAACGGTCAGAATGCAGCCAGATAGGGAGGGACCAACCGTTACAAAGCGATATCGACAACCGAATCCGATGGCCGCATTGCGAATATTAAACACAATCCACAGCCTAGAATTAGGTTATGCTAAGCCAGTGGCTTAAAACTACAGATTCTACACTAATATGTAGATTCACAGTAACAGTTTTTGTTCGCAATCCAACTAAAGCCATTATCAAGTGGAGTGTTCTCTTGCAGGTAGTTTAATTTGTTATATCTTATACTAAATAAATCAGCACACAGCAGGGTAGGCAGAGGGAACCTAGTGTTAGGACACTCCGTTCCCCACTTTCTGCCGAATTCTGGAGGCATTGCGTGTTAAGCGGCAGAACTCAACGCCGCGCTTAACCTCGACACCAGAGTGACGAAATGGAAATATAAATTTAAGGAAATATTTCATCTCCTCGATTGGGGATCGAACCCACAACCAGTCGGTTTTACAGTCACACTTCGTGCCGCTGCGCCACGACTAGCCTCATCATATCTTATACTAAACTAAATTTTTTATACATAAGAATCATACTTGAATGTATCGCAATCTTATTCTCGGTCCTGCTGATGGCCGGTTGATGGCTAGGATTACGTGGCGAGTGAATATAAACCATATGTTTAACGGGATTAAGTTCAGTTTTAGTTTTAGTCATTTGTTAACCACTACTTAAGCTGCCTAGTTCCCTGCCTAATAGCTCGGGTGCGCTTTCGTACGGTCGGCTTGAAGTAAGTCTACGTTGATTATCCATTTTTTTCTTACTATAATATATCTGTGAATTTTATATTTTCTCGTACATATAAACAAAATCGTTGTTTTGTTGCTAAGAATTATGAGTATCAATTAGACATCTTTCAGCTTCACGCTGTATCCCGCACACAGCAGGGTAGGCGGAGGGAACCTAGTGTTAAAACACTCCGTTCGCTATTTTCTGTTGAGTGGCGGATTTTAACGCCGCGCTTTGCCTCGACACCAGAGCGAAGAAATGGAAATATAAATTTAAATAAATATTTCATTTCCTCGAATGGGGATCGAACCCACAACAAGTCGCTTTTACAGTCACATTTTGTGCCCCTGCACCACGACTGGCCTCAGATATCTTTTATATGAAATATTATGCATATTATATATATTGAATATAAAATGTCGATTTTTTATTTCCCGATATCTTTTATTTTTGGCTGGCTAGCGAAAAGTAGATGCTTAATGATATATCACCTCGATATTCACCGATCATTTTCTGACCAAACATAAAGAACAGACGTGTTGGGTGGTATAATATATATTTTTTATTGGCATATTATATATATCTCGACTGATACAGCTTATTCTTGTTCCGTTACATTTGCGAAGTTAGATTTAAATCACAAATTGTATAGGTGGTTAATAGTTTCAATATAATTATTAATATTTGTTTTTATTTATGTCTTGGCTGAATTAGAACTTACAATAGTATTTTTTATGTTTACTATTTATTTGTTTTAATAAAACTTTGTTGTAACACACACACATATATATATATATGTATATATATATATATGTATATGTATATGTATATATATATATATGTATATATATATATATATATATATGTGTGTGTGTGTGTGTGTGTGTGTGTGTGTGCGTGCGTGCGTGCGTGCGTGCGTGCGTGCGTGCGTGCGTGCGTGCGTGCGTGCGTGCGTGCGTGTGTGTGTGTATGTATGTATGTAAATAAAATATGAAATATTCACATTTGGATAAAAGTTTTGCGAAATCAAGAAAACATACTCAAATAGCCCACATAGATGCCATAAATAAACAATTAAATATATATTCGAGACTATCTGGCATATCGTTTGGCCTCGTAATAGACCACCTTACAAAGAAAACACCTTGTCCGCTCACAGCTCAAGATCGAAGGCGTAAAGACGACATAGAAATGGTTATGTTTCTGTATGTATCAGATTTAAGTGACACGTCGTTTATTCTGCTTACGGTTTCATGAAAGCTAAGAGATGCGATCGATTTATTCT
The DNA here is from genome assembly GCA_013403705.1 of Heliconius hermathena. NCBI lineage: Eukaryota > Metazoa > Arthropoda > Insecta > Lepidoptera > Nymphalidae > Heliconius > Heliconius hermathena. The sequence continues at coordinate 32,448 of JAAIXJ010000174.1, forward strand.
TGTTTATTATGGTATAAAACGTATGTGTTCACTTAATCGATGAATCTAAGTATATTGGAGTCCACAAATAACTTTGGAATTGTGTTGAAGTGGTGGTTGAGTTGTGTGTTTAGATTTTTATTTGGAAGTTTTAAAAAAATATTTTATATGTTTTTCTTTTTTATTTCAGCTTCACGCATATAGCGGGGTAGCGTTAAGACACTCCGCTCTCTACTTTTCGCTGAATCTTGAAGGCATTGTGTGTTTAGTGGTGGAACTCAACGCCGCGCCTTGTTTCGACACCAGAGAAATAAAATTTTAATATTTCATATCCTCGAGTGGAAATCGAACCCTCTCGCGTTTAGTCACACGGTTTTATTTAAATTTTGAGGCCAGTTGCCACGACTGGGCTCAGACAGCTTCCGATAAAATAATATGCATATTTAAATAACGAAAAGATTTATTTAATAAAAAATTATAAACGAGTACCTGCTGTATACAAAATATACAATACAAGAAACTTTTGTTGTATAAAATAGTAAATGCATAACAAATTCATCGAGTCTTATTATATACAGCTAGGCGGGAGCTAACGGCGTCGTGCTTCTATTCTTATTCAATACAGCTTAATTGTGGTTTCCGTTACGGCCTAGTCTACCTCCACTACCTTACCATACCTTACCATGCCTATCGATCTAAAACGTGAACAATAATATTATTAACCGAATGTACGGTTGCACGAAGCACTTATATCAATCTTAGGTATTTCCTTGATCGGTATCGACGTGGACAACCGTATGAGGTTCGATAAGGGACCCATATCAAATCAGACTTCGTATCGATCGTTATTCATTAAAAATACTTTTTATTTTAAAGCTGATCTCGGATGAATATTTAGGGCCAGTTGTGGCGCAGGGGCACAGTGTGTGTGTGTAAACGCGACAGGTAGTGGGTTCTATTTCAGGAAGTAAAATATTTTATGTTTTTATGTCGTCGCTCTGGTGTTGAGGCAAAGCGTGACGTTGAGTTCCGCCACACAATACGCAATGTCTCAAGGGTTTATCGAAAAGCAAGGGGCGAGGTGTCTTAACACTAGATTCTTTCTACCTACCCTGCGGAGTGCGGGATACAGCGTGAAGCTATTTTTGTTTTTTATTTTCTCTCTTCTCTTTCCTTTTCTTTTCATCTCAGATGAATATTTCTCTATGGCCGAGTTTATGACAGCGGCGGGTTTATATTTATCACGGTAGTATTTTAAATGTATATATTATATGAGGGCTAATGTACACAAATGGTTGCGTCGCAGCAACTTATCATGAAAGATGGTTAAAGTGGTATTAGATATATACTTTTATATTGTATTTATGTATACTTTTGTACATATATTTTATAGAAATTTTCAATTTTATTAAGTAAGTCAATTAAATTTAAAATTACTTTGTCTTTAAAAATATATATTTAATATGAAATATACAAAATATATCTCAATATATGAGTGAATTCATAAAATATAACGTTTACAAATTAAAGCATGTAATATACAGAAAAAATACAAAATTTTACATATACATAAAAACTACATATGCAAGATTTACCTTACTGTAATGCGTCGTCGCACCGGCACGCTATACATGCATTGACTCCAAGAGCAATTAAAGGGTTTATAACCGAAAAAGTAAATGGCCGCGTTCTCCTTCAAATATTTATATAGGCGAGAGCAAACAGTAGCGTTAAAAGCAAAGACATGCGTTTAATCTATGACAAACACGTTGAAAGAATTACGCGAGAGGGACACAAACACTATAGAGGACTCTCGTATCCAGAGGGTAAACAAGCAAGGGAGTAAAGCGGGTAAAGCGAGGTAATCCTCCTAGCTCAGGCCAGGCCAGGCTAGGCAGGCACTACGGCATTAAGACGACGCACCGCAGTTCAAAATGTAAATGACTTGCTTAGAAACTCTCAACTGGATTAAGTTGTAATCTGCATATGTATGATATCATAAACTGTTACTGGGAATACTTTCTCTAAGTGTTATCTTTGAAAGAACGTTTTAAATACTCGTCAGAGTATAAACTTAGATTACTTAGATTACTTTTGATTTACATGTTGATCAGATATTTATGTATGGCTATTGAAATTTTATACTAGAGATAGAGGCTGTCGTGGCGCAGTGGCACAAGTTTGTGACTGTAAACACGACGGTTGTGGATCGATTCCCACTCGTAGGATCAAAATATTTAACACTAGGTTCCCTATGTCAACTCGCTACATAACGAATAACATATTAACTATAAAATTCCTTCCCTATTTTTAGGCATATTAACTATAAATATTAATATTTTTTTATATCCAACTATTCATTATTATAGATTATAGATATTTATATAGAAAGCAGTGCAAACTTCGATAAAACTACACAAAATACAATATCTAGAAAGTGCATTATAATTATACAAACATATATGTAAAGTTATCTAAGCTCTGTGAGGTCGCCGGATTAGTCGGAACTATAAAAGTTATCGAACGTAATACCATTATTAGATAAGCAATGTAAATTTTCTTCTTATCTCAGTAAAAGTTTATCTAAAATGGACAACTGCAGTGGGGCCAGGAGCTAACCAACTTGTAAGAAGTTAATTTATTGCCAATTATGTACGTTCTAACTTACTAAGACGTATAAAGTGCACGCTAAGATACAAATTATCTTTAAATTCCAGCTAACAATAATCTGTATAATAAACAAAAGAAGAATTCTTGATTGTCGAGGCCAGTCGTGGCACAAAGTGTGACTGTAAATCGGATGGTNCGCGGGATACAGCGTGAAGCTGATTTATTTTTTATTTTAATTCTTGATTGTGATAGCATCATAGTGATAAAATTGAGCACTGAGGCAAAATGGGTATATTTTACATGTTATATTTTCTTGAAACTTTTATATTTTAAGAGGATTCGCTTTCCACTTCGTTCATTTCGGTAGTACGCGTTCGCCCAACGATGTTTAATCGAATCAGTACAGCTTAAGTCTTGAATAATATTGGAAACTCATAACTATTATGATCAATATATATTAAAACAGCTTTTTGCGCCACAATGGCGTCTATAAGAAGTATTTTGCTATTTTACGACTGATTTAATAATAATTTATAGCGTAAACTAACTAGATGGCCTTAGATTAATAAATACGATTACAACCAAAAAAACAGCCAAAGCCAGGACAATCATCTCACTTATAAAATATTTGTTTGACTTTTCAAATACATTTTATATACGAGTCGCTATTTTATAGCTGTTTCGCAAGCAACTACCAAATGAGGACTAATAAGGATTTATGTTGGAGATAACTTTCTATTGATTCATCATTGCCATTACGTTTGAATAATGACGGGGCCTACGATACACATGTCCTGTGACATATCTTTCATGTTTTCAATTATTTAATAAAAAAATTATAAAAAAGAAATAGGTATACTGAAGCTGCCAGTGATGGCGCAGGCGCACAAATGTGAGACTAAACGCGACTGGTTGTGAATTTGATTCCCAATAGAGGAATTGAAATAGATAATATTTTTATTTCTTCGCTCTAGTGTCGAGGCAATAAGCGGCGTTAAGTTCCGCCACTCAAAAACCAATGTCTTCAGAATTAAGCAGAAAATGGGGCCTTTTGTCTACCCTGCTATGTAAGAAATACAGCGTGAAGCTGTTCTTAAAATATACGGAAAATATAAAATTATATCAACATTATATGACATTTTAGCCGCCTGTTTTAAAACGACAAAGTTTCCGTAACAACCAAAAACTGAGTAAAGAGCGCAGATGCCGTAGACAGTTGGAAACAACTGGCTTTGAGTTGTAGTATAAAAAGTTATCTTTTAAAACAAAGCTATAAATCAATATAAAGCTTATAGGAAGCGTTAGGTGGAAATTTACGACGACAGTCCCTTCTAGTCTCTTGATAATCTGTGAAGATAGTTTAGTTTCATTATAAGGTTATAGAACGCTAATCACCTAGGACGAAACGGAGATTTAGAAAATAAATACATAGTATAGCACAAAATTAATATTACGACATTACAATATTTAATATATTTAATTAAATATATCCACATCATGTGTTTATTTTAATATATGAAAAAAAAACATATGAAATCGTTATGGTATTAACAGTACAGGCGCAGGAATTTTGGAATATAATTATAATATATTGATAAATTTGAAGTAAAAATTGTAGTTTTTTTTATCCCGCTGTATCCCTCACATAGTAGAGTAGGTAGAGGTAGTCTTTTCGCTGATTTCTAGAAGCATTGAGTGTTGAGTAGGAAAAATCAACACCGCGTCCTACCTTGTTGCCAGTGCGAAAAAATGAAAAATCGCGTTACAGTCGTACGCTTGTGTTTATGCACCAAAACTGGCCTCTCTCTGGAGGCATTGCGTGTTGAGTGGCAGAACTCAACGCCGCGCTTAGCTTCAACACGAGAGCGAAGAAATGGTAATAGAAATTTAAATAAATATTTCATCCCCTCAAGTGGCGATCGAACCCACAGCCAGTCAGTTTGACAGTCACACTCTGTACCCCTGCGCCACGAATGGCCTCTTGTTTTCTATATAGATACAACATATCATTAATCCTACAATACACAAACATTATGAAAACATCATCACATTTACTCTTTAAATTAGAAAAATTTAAATTTTTCTATTAACTACAACATTATATCACTTAAACGATATACAGATAAGGCGAAGTAGAAAACCCTATTGTGTACACAAAATTACCTAAAGATATGAAAAGAAGGGTTATATTTTTTGTTAGAGATGTTACGCTTCGATCGCTATCCAATTTACTTAGGCGAGGCGACCATCCCATACCTGATGCTTTGTCGCACGGTCACGGTCATATTGAAAATCCGTTAGTACACGTACTTGTATTTGTGTATTTTATAATTAAAAAGCGAATGGATATTAGGAATGTTATTATTGAACTGATGAGAACATTAACTTTTGGATTTTGACGTTTTGATTACAATTAAGATGTAAATAGGATCGGTGAATTGTTTGCTATGCGTCTTATGTAGTATGTCAGTTAGAGATAGAGATATAGAGATAAATTATTTTTTTTTATAATTCACGTGTAATAAGGAAATATTGCAGAGAAAGCAAAAGCAATCTAGTGTTAAGAAACTGAGTACCTCATGCATTCGCATGCAATTCGGTGGAATTTACGATATAATGAGTAGCAGAACTCAATGCCATGTTTTGTCTTGTTAACAGAGTGAGAAAATGAAAATATTACATAATTTATGAATATAATTAGATTAGATCGGATTTCATATTTTTTCTGGCAATGCGTGCGGGGTGTTTAACCTATAAAATAGAATATAAGAAGTCTTAAAATAAACAATTGAAAATAAAATTTAAAAAAAACTCTACAACAAACCCTAAAATGTTATAAAGAACCAATTATATCAAACCTAAACAGTTACTTTAATCTTTATATAATCAACAAGAGAATAAGCACTTCACTTCATTCTTATTAACATACATACGTACCCAGTCAGTACGGTCACTTAGAACAACACCGCTTAATACAGCAAAAACAATGGCCAACGTTCCACACGGCTTGCCTACTTATCTGAGTTACTTAGCGGACCTTCTATATTGTAGGTTGCTCCTTTTAGGGTGCTGTTTCGTGTTACAATTCTAAATTTCATATGGTAAATGTATGCACGAATTAATGAAATATGGGTAGAATTTAGTTTTTTTTGTTTTAAAAATTATTGATAAAATTTGTTGAATTGGGTGGCTGGTGGTGGTTTTATCTAATTTCAAACTAAAAGGAAAAAATAAACGTTGACAGAAAGCAGATTTTCATTTTTTTAAATAGCGTTGCCTTGGATTGAGATGAGCGTTTTCTTATCAGTCACAAAGTCCTGACTATAGATAATATAGAATAAAATATTCTTTATTATACACATAAGATACGAATAACACAAAATAATTAAAATATATATTTATAAGATGTGTTCAAAGGCGGTCTTATTGCTTCGAGTTATCTTTTCTATACTAGATATATATTTATGTCGTTATTTAAAAACTATTAATATAATATGCCTCTACCACCGAGCGACTTACACTTTAGAAGCCGTAATAATAAGTAGCTTTTTAGATAAGAGGCCGAACGCAGCTTCTTTTGACAAATGGTCTACATCTGCCAAATCTTAACTTTACACTTATTATCATCATACTAATATTATGTGAATGTAAGTTTGTTTGTTACGCTTTCACGCCAAAACTATTCAATTGATTATGATGAAACTTTGTATAATTATTCTTAGGGATATTAAAATGGACATACGATACGTTTTATTAAAAAAATACTATTTAAAAAAATATTAGACTTTGGCTATATAAATACATAAATTAGTTTAAGCGACCGAAGCCGCATTTAAATCTCTCTCTCTCTCTCTCTCCCTCTATAAACTGATAAAATCTCTTAATTTTTAAAAATTCATAGCAAATCAATATATATTGTAATAATATTTGATCAAACATCGTACCACAAAAGACATCGAGACCAATACAATTCAAAAAGATATGAAGTTAAAGCACTGGTGGAGTATCTTGAGATATTAGTTGATTTGATACAAATCCTGCTTTCTTAGATAAGACGAGCTCAAGGGTCCGCTTGACAAATGGTTGCGTCTATGAGGTCATGGCTGCGACGTAGACTCTTCGCATACTTGGATAGAAATAAAGCTAAAGAACTTTAGTTTAAACTCTTGATAGCGCTATTAAAGTTAATCTTTAAATTGTTTTTAATCTCAGATAATTTTCTCGTTTTTGTGACAGCCACTTAAACGTTGAAAGCTTCTGCGTAATGTTTTAAATGTAGTCTATAGTGGGCTCTTTAGTAATTATTAAATATGTGTTAGATAATTTCTTTTAATAGTGCTTATTCAGGGAGATGTTATTGTAAGTATTTTTTTATAAAGAACGTTTATGTAGGAAAGGTTTAGAAAAAACTGTTCAAGTGCAAGTTGCGATTGCCCATAGAGTTTTCCGTACCAATTTCATGATTGAAGTTGACAAACTTAACTTTGCGGTTTATAAGTTTGCGATAGTTATTCTGCGGTACAAATTACTAATTTTCGGATTTTTTCTTTCTATGTATTATAAGTTTTCACTTTGTGCGAAATATCATAATTCTAGGTCAACAGGAAGCGTACCTTACGGCATAGCAAAAACAATCGTATGTTTTGGTTGTGATTTTAATCATTTCTATATTAGGTCAGCCTGTCTAACAAAAATAGATAGACAACTTACTACTTATATACTTATTAGACTATTACTTAGATAAAAATTAGCTTCACGCTGTATCCCGCACACAGCAGGGTAGGCAGAGGGAACCTAGTGTAAAGACACTCCGTTCCCCACTTTCTGCCAAATTTTGGAGGCATTGCGTGTTGAGTGGCAGAACTCAACGCCGCGCTTAACCTCGACACCAGAGCGAAGAAATGGAAATATAAATTTAAGTAAATATTTCATCTCCTCGAGTGGGGATCGAACCCACAACCAGTCGGTTTTACAGTCACACTTTCTGCCACTGCGCCACGACTGGCCTCGTTATTACTTAGATACTTTCAAATATTTTTTTTTTTTTCTTTTGAGGCACGGATATAAGTAACAAATCTTGCAATTGTAAAATTTATTGTAAAAATATCTGATCTTTTGCCTTCTAAGTGAATTAAAGCAAAAAATAGTCTTTGTCTTATGGGTAGTTTTCACATATTAATAAATATTTTTTATTAAATATTTTTAACATGTTATTTTAGATACAAATGCCATATGTACAAAATAAAGTTGCTATCGTGTGATGTCTCTAAAAGGACGCTTGCTTGGACCACTTGGAATTTCAGGCTGTATCTCCCATATGGCAGGATAGGCAGAAAGAACCAAGTGTTAAGCACTTCGTTCCCCATGGACCGCTCAATTTTCAAAACATGCATGCAACATGCAACATGCATATTAAATTACGAAAAGCTAAGCCTTTAATCAAGATAACTTCTAATTAAATTGTAATACAACAAATATTAAATAATAATTTTACCTTATATATAATATTGACGTCTTATAATAAGCGGGAAGTCAGTACTGGTTTCTCGTGCAATGTTTTCCCAAGGTACATAGCGGGTTACTACACGACCGGGCTATGTTAGTTTAACCTGGATGACCTCGCTTTATTTCGTATTTTAATTCATTAGCAAGCCCCGAACAGCAGAAGCAACTTCTGATACTGATTGTGATTTTGCAACGTGTATTTGTAATATGCAATTAGGGAGTAGAACTACGTTTTTGAGGGTAGTTTCAATTTGGTTTGTTATTCACAAAGGTTATTTTTAAACGTTGGATAATTTAAAAAGAATAATTAATACTAGTTTATTTTTCATTTATAATATTTTAAGAGTCTTTGAAAATAGTTCTAAACGATATAATATGGCGATATTTCAATATAAATAATTTTTTGCTTTCTCCAAATAAATATTTTTATAGTTTCACTACTCGAAGCTTCTCATAATGTTCAATAGACGAGAGAAGTTGCTCATTGCATGACTGAAAAATGTATAATTTTTTTTACTGAAGTATCTACAAATTTATATTTCCATTTCTTCGCTCTGGTGTCGAGGTTAAGCGCGGCGTTGAGTTCTGCCACTCAACACTCAATGCCTCCAGAATTCGGCAGAAAGTGGGGAACGGAGTGTCTTAACACTAGGTTCCCTCTGCCTACCCGGCCGGCCTCATTCTATTTAATTATTATATATTCATCATATCATGATTTTAAAACTTTACGTTACTACAAAAGTTGAATAATTTAAAGAAATATTGTTTTTAGCTTCACGCGGTAACCTGCATAGGATGAGCAGAGCAAACTTAGTGTTAAGACACTCCGTTTCCCACTCTCCACCCATCCACCCATCAACCCATTGTATTTGGAATGGCGGAACTAAGCAAATATTTAACAAACATATAGCCTTTTAATATTAACATTGATATTTACTGTAAAAGTCAATTAGAAAAACTGTATTCAAACGTTAGCACAATGGCGGAGCAGCCCGCGTCCGACACAATGCACAAATTATAAACAGTCCACTAGCTATACGTGGACTCGCATCACTTCCTGTGGCATTCATTGTCAGTTTTCAATACATACAATAAGTTTTTATTGAAATGATCCTAGAACGTGGCTTTCTAATAGAATAGGCAGTTTTATTTGTGGGTCCGGTCCGTGCCACATTGTCGTACACAATTTCAATTACAGCTATTTCCGTTTATATCAAAAGGAAGGTACGGATGTCGGTGAAATATTTGCGAATGTTAAACTTGAATACGTTACAAAGCCTACAATCGATTATGTCGTGACAAATGTACGAGTCCTATAGTAAGGTTACCCGTGGTTAATTTAACTATTATGTTTATATTGTGGTGTAACTGCGGAAGCCATTTTGTACCTGCAACAAAAAGAATACGTGTCATATTGGTAATAAATAGTATCTTTATTGATACTTAATGAAGGTAATATTTTCGTGCAATTGTATTTTTTTTTTTGAGTTTCACGCTGTATCCCGCATATAGCAGGGTAGGCAGAGGGAACCTAGTGCTTTAGCATTACGTTCCCCTCTTTTAGCTTAACGAAGAACTTAGAACTTTCGAGGCATTGCGTTTAAGTGACAGTACTCAACGCCACGCTTTGTGTTGTGCAGAGCGAAAAAATTAAAATACTAATAAATAATCATTCATTCCCCAGAATGGGTATTGAAAACACAATCATCGACTTTACAACCACACGCTTTAGCCACTGCGCCATGATGGACCCAACTGTATGTACATAAGAAAATAATCCATATGTTAGTATAATACAGCTAATTAAATCAATGTATATTAAAAAAGTTAACAATATACCTACTAACTGTAACATAAAACATAAATAATAGTTTCTGTACATAAAATATATATATAATAATAGTATAATTCTAACAAAACCACTCATTTTATACATATTACACACTAGAAATCCATAATTCAATAATAATTAATAACACAAATTACCAAATAGTATCAATAAAGCCGTTCCATACACAACCCTATACAAACAATCAAAACAAGAACCTAAACCTAGCCCTCCAACCTAGGTAAATCGATATCTCAAAGGTATTCGAAGCATGACGTACTAGCATTCTACATTCTATTGACAAATAATAATTAACATGCAAACAGCGTCAGTACTTAGGAAGCGGTTACCAGCCATAACTCGTATCGGCATCATCGTTATATATTATATTATATATCTATCTATGTATACATATAATGGGAAATAACTATTGGTGTTCATTCAGCGATGAGGTCTTCGAACCTGGTCTACCGTTATGTTAGGTCAGGGAATGTTTTTGCTGGTTTAATTAGATAGTATTGTATTATATATTATGTAAAATTTACGTTATAAGTATTAATTTTGTGTATGTATGACTGTATGTGATTCGTGTTCAATTCAGTTCTGATTAAAATTTATTTTTTTAAAGGTTGGGTACTTTTTTTAATTAGTTTTTCCATCTGGTGTCTTTGAAGGGTGAAAAGTGGAAAACGAGATCACGTTATACTTTATCTTTTACACTGCAAAATGCAGTGAATATGATAAAAAATGGCAACGTTTGACCATATAATTTTTTTACATATTATAACATAAATATTATACGATATTGTAATAAGTGAGGAACGGAGTGTCTTAACACTAGGTTCCCTTTGCCTACCGTGCTGTGTGCGGAATACAGCGAGAAGCTGAAATAAAATATAAATATATGATATTGTAGAAAATACCCGATAAAGAATTTGTATAAATTATCGGTAAAATATCCACTATTCTAATTTAAATGAACTCCTCCATACATTACATGAGCTACATATATCCCTTTATCATAATACCATACTTTATCTTTACCTTTTAATATATTTGTTCGGAATTACAAGACAAATTGGTGAGTTTGGTCTAAACTGGTCAGCTGGTACTTTGATCATCCGGCAGTCCACATAAAATGTAATGGATGCCATCAATTCCTATAAAACTCCAACCTTTTTAATAAAGCCGCTATTTGCCCAACGTGGTGTAGAACAGAAAGATTAATACAGTATATCATTGTAAGCTAGTCAAATTAAACCTAAAATAAATCTAGATACGTAAAGCTAGATATAAAATAAGATTTTTTTATTCGTTTTGTTTATGAATATAAATAAATAAAATAATAATAAATAAATAAAATATATAAATAAATAAAATAAATCAAAAATTTATTTGTTTATGACGTACATACTAAATGTTGTTTGTTTTTTATTATTTTTGAGTTATAAAATGGAAAATGTGTTGTAACAACATACTTAAATAAACATAATACTATGTTGTATTTAAGTACTATCTTTATAGAAAAATAAATAAATAATAAAACAGTTTCACGCACACAGCAGAATAGGTAGAGGGAACCTAGTGTTTAGACACTTCGTTCCCCAATTCTAGAGGCATTACATGTTAAGTGGCGGAATCCAACGCCACGCTTTGCCTTGACACCAAAGCGTAGAAATGGAAATATAAATTTAAATAAATATTTCATCTCCTCGAGTGGGGATCGAACCCACAACCAGTCAATTTTACAGTCACACATAGTGCCCCTGCGCCAAGATTGAACGACTATCTTTATAGTGTAGTAATATATCTTATAAGATTCAATTGTTCTATTGAATATATTGTATTTATTTCCTCACTCTGGTAACATAAGGCGACGTTGAGCTCTGCTACTCACCACACAATATCTCGAGTCCAAAGCGAAGAAAGTGTCTTGATATTAGTTATCGTTGCCTATCCTGCTATAAAAAGAATATAGGAAGAAGATGAAGAATAAAGTTGTATCGTAAAATAAAAACCTATTCACATTTTTTTTTAATTTTAATATATACCAAGTATAAGTAAAGTTATGACACTTATTAAAAATAAACTATAATTATAAGTTGTCGAGACTGTATTAAAAGAAATCAAATTTCTTATAACATTCCAACGTATGCAGGCTTACATCGTCAAAATCTAAAAACACGCACAACGTCATCTTTTTCTTATAAAATAGCAAAATACTACTTTTTTTTCTTAATAATTACTAAAAAAAACTACAATACTATAATGCTAGATAGTCATTTGACTCTTTAATTAAAGCAAAACTTTAGTTAAATGGCGCATACAATAAGAATAATTCACTCCGAACTAAACGTCACATAAAGTCGTGGGCGAGGGGACAGCTTGTATAAAAAGAAAAACTTTTTTTCTTTTTTTTTAATTTAAGCAACAGACAGTGAACAAACACAGCTGGCGGAATGCAAAACAATGTAAGAGAAGGCACCCACATGTTAAGCGCAACTACCTACCTAAAGAGAAACATTGATTTCTGAAGCAATTTATTTCGCCTTCGCGTTTTTCGGTTACTACAAACAGAAGTAAAAAATCGTAAAAAATGTTACGATTCTTTAGTTAAATATTTTTTATTTTAGCTAATGTAATTTTATGTTTATTTGAGTGATATAGAAAATGTGTAGGTACGTTACATTTTAAAATATAGATCAAACTGTACTTTTAGGCCATTTCAATTTTATTATTGTAATTCTTCTACTTTTTGAATGTCTGTGTTACCCTACCTAAAAACTGAATAAGATAAATGTTGAAGGCATTATTTTACCAAAGTATTAGCAAGCTATCTATAATTATATATACAAATAAAAGTTTTTGTTTTTAAAAATTCTTAATATAATCAATTACGTGGCCTAATTTTATTCATTAAAATTAATAGTGATATGCTTAAGCGTTTAGATCTTTCGACATTGAAACCATAGCAACTTAGAATATTGAACTTTTTCATATATATGATTTTTCATATATAGAGGCCAGTCGTGGCGCAGCGGCACGAGGTGTGACTGTAAAACCGACTGGTTGTGGGTTCGATCCCCACTCGAGGAGATGAAATATTTACTTAAATTTATATTTCCTTTCATTTCTTCGCTCTGGTGACGAGGCTAAGCGCGGCGTTGAGTTCTGCCACTCAACACGCAATCCGCCTCCAGGATTCGGCAGAAAGTGGGGAACAGAGTGTCTTAACATTAGGTTCCCTCTGCCTACCCTGCTGCCTGAGGGATACAGCGTGAAGCTGATTCATATATATAAAGTAATAGTTTTTGTCCCAACCAAAATAAATTACAAACAGTCGACAATCAGATTGCGATACACCAGATACAAGAGATACCAGATAAGTTATCTCCTCCGAAAGGAAACGTACTGTTCGAGACGTATTATTGTTGTGACTATTGCCTACCATAAACATTGGCCACGAGCCCTAATTAACAAGGAACGGAAACGTCTTAAACATTGTTCTTTGACGAGCTCCAGATATGGTGGTGGTGGTTATCATGATTTAAAGGTAAAGATTTATTTGATGTAGAAATTTTTATTTCAGCTTGTGTTTGAATAATAAGTATTATTAATATTTACATTTTTCAAAAATATAAAAGTAACTAAGTATTTTTGTTACATATAAGGGTATTTATTTTGTTTAGCTTTATGTGCTATCTCGCACATAACGGGGGAGGCAGAGAGAATCTGAGAAACTAGTGTTAAGACACTCGCTTCCATTAAGACACTTCCGTTCTTAACTTTTCGCCGAATTCTTGAGGCATTGTATGTTGAGCGGTAGAACTCAGATCCGAGCTGCCGTTACCATAGCGAGAAAATAAAAATATTTAATATTTCATCTAATACACAACTTGTCGCGTTTACAGCTGCATTCGTATACCCCTGCGCCACGAATACTTTTAATACTACTTAAAAGGATATCTCTTTGTTTACATTTGTTACGCCATCCTGTAGCTATATAATAAGCATAATAATCCACTGACAAAACCAATATTGCTATCTAATAGCACACTTAGTGTAACAACAAAAACACTACTATAAACCAGAACCCACTTCTGAAGTGTTCGAAATATTTATAGGCAGCCCGCTTTCTTTCCGCAGCCGCTCACGCCATTTCTGTATACTTTCTCAAGAATAAATATCCGATTAACGCGATAAACGGCCGAAAGAACAATATTTAGGAGTCAATTATACATAAACAAGTATAGACGAGTGGGACCAGGTGTGGCGCAGGGGCATAAAGTGTTACTGTAAAAGTGACAGGTTGTGGGTTCGATTCCCACTCGAGGAAATTAAATATTTTCGTTTCTTCGCTCGGGTGTCGAGGAAAAGCGCGGTGTTGGGTTCTGTCATTCCACACGCATTGCTTTCAGTTTTGACGGAAAATGATGAACGGAGTGTCTTAACAGGTTCCCTCTGACTAGCCTGTTGAGTGCGGGATATAGCGTGAAAAAAAAAATATAGACGCCTGGCGCGTCCGTATCAAGTGGGCCTAATAGCCGTCTATACGGCAATAGTTAACAGCGGGAAATTTGTCGTAGACCCCGTGGTAGTCACGCCACGGGCGACTGGCTTTGGCCTCTTTTACGACACTTAATTTGTTTTTTGTAATTGAATTTATCATAAATTGAATATTTTATGAACCGAATTCTACATTACATTCTTTTATTTCCATATGGTGACGTTCTAAGCGTTTTTAGTTTTTCTATAAATTTGATGTCGCTCTGTCACGCTGTAGATAACAAACACGCAGTGTTTTTACAACGTAGTATAGCAATTTACAATTCTTTATTTAAATGTTACTTATTACTTGTGAAATAGCGACAACTGCTCAGAAATATTGTCTATTAGTTGGATATATTTAGATGTTTATAACTAATTTATTTATAAGAAAAAAATGTTATATTCCATCAGGCCACACGTTGCGCAGGGGCACAAACGCGTGACTGTAAACGCGACGGTTGTGGGTTCGATTTCCACTCCAGGAAAATAAATATATTAAATATACATAGTTCTATGAAATTATAACAATACGAAACATGAGAACATATTAAGTTCCAATTATAAAACAATACATTTAATTGTAATTTTATTATATTAATGAAGAAACTTATATGTCTATGTATAAATTAGGTTCACAAAGGGATAAATTCAAATGAAACTTATCAGTAGCTATTGTGTTATTCGATATTTTTACGACTTAAGAAGCCGTATGAATACGACAATGCATTGAGGTGTCGTTTTTAAAACTTGGAACGAACAATACGTGAAAGGTTCTGTGGTGACTCATTTATACGAATGACTGAATCTACTTTTAAATTATTCGCTTTCGATTCTGTAACTAATTAAAATTATAAAGTTTTATTGTAAATACATAAAAAAAATGAAATCACGCTGTATCCCGCAAACAGGGTAGGCAGAGGAAACCTATTGTTAAGACACTCCGTTGCTCATATTTTGGCGGAACTCAACTCCTCAACACTACAGCGAAAAAATGAAAATATACATTTAAATAAATATTTCATTTCCTGGAGTGATCGAACCCACAACCAGTCCCATTTACAGTCACACACTTGCGCCAAGACTGGCCTATAAATATATACACGTCCAAACTTGCTAAACAGAGCCTATTTCGTAATCTAGTCAAGTAATCTTCAAGCCAAAACAAAGCGAACAAAAGTAACGAAACGTAAATTACATTTTTAACTAAAACAGTACAATATAAAATGTGACAAATTCGTCTCGGAACAGACTTGTTGAGAACGAGTCGTCTCGTAAATATTTAAAAAAAGACTCAAAAGACGTGTCAAATCATGAAGCGGGACGTCCCCCTCAAAGAACATACCCGAATACGTCAATTTGTTTACGAATTACGCATAAATTCGTCCCGAGAGACAAGAAATCTCGTGCGGCGATCGCTGTTGCGACATTTCAATAAAATTTACGATTCTGACTAAAACTGTATTTTCGATGGACAAAAAATACGTGGCCCGCTCTTTATATATCCCGTAGCTTCGTTAAAATATCTGGCTACAGATGATAAATCCATCTTTTAGTATCTTTTGGTATGGATTCATCGTCGAAATAGCAATGGAGTTGATTATATTGATATAGGTAATTAAATGTTTGAATTAAAGGCCACTCACATCGAGTTCTCGTTTCACTTTCATATTTTCGTAAGAAATTGAAGCTTACTATAATATTAACAAGATCGAAGAAGGTTGATGGAGTTTGGAGCTTCACAACGCCGTATCGACACGTAAATATTTTGAAACTACTTATAAGAGACCGGGCGTCAAAAAAACAATTTAAAATTTTATCATCTTTCATTCGCGTGGGTTTCCATTTTATTGCCTCGTTATTTTGAAACAAACGAGATGCTCACTATAGGATGACCCTTGCAAATATTGAGGATTTAGATTAGGATAATTTTGTTCAGGGATTTGTAATAAAGATTTATTGTATCTTATTTTAGGAAGGTAATTTGAGAACTTTTATCAGTCAAAAAGATAATGGATTTAATAAATGTATGATTGAATTACATTTTGTTAGAGGTTCGGTCACCTCTACCTGCACTAAATTTCGTCTAGAATGACTATTACTAAAAAAATCAGCTTCATGCTATCCGGCATACAGCAGGGTAGGCAAAGGGAACCTAATGTTAAGTCACTCCGTTACCCACTATCCGCCGAATTTTTCATCTTGAGTGGCGGAACTTAACACCGGGTTGACTTCTTTCACTCAACACGCAATGCGTCTAAAGTAGTAAAATATTAAAGAAAATAACTATACAATTAATTTTAACTTTCTGCACCTTATTTGTTTTAAACCAAGTAAGTAAATATTTTACAAGGGGGAATTTAGTGAATTAGTGGCGATACTAAAATTAGTATTTGGTGTCGCACGGTGAAACGTACGCAACATTGAAACGCTATTGGCCATGACAGCCAAGTTTACGAGTCGAATATATAGCACCCTTTGGATGCATTTAGAGTAGCTAACAAAGCTACAATATTAGTTAAACTTTAAACTGTCTTTAAATTATGTGTGGGGTTTATGTTTAAGTTTAAATTTAAATTGAAGCAGATTATATACAAAATAATATATTAATAATTAAATATTATAAGATTGTTGTAAATATCGGTAATTATGATGCGGTCTGGTGTCGAGGCAAAGCGCAGCGTTAAGTTCCGCCACTCAATACGCAATGCCTTCAGAACTTGGCGGACAGTGGGGAACGGTCTTAACACCAGGTTCCCTCTGCCTACCCTACTGTGTGCGGGATACAGTGAGAAGCTGATTTTTTTTATGATGTGGTAACGATCAGATAAACTAAGCTCAATGTTTTTTTTTTATTTTCTTTATTTCCATTTAAGAAAGTAGATTTACTAAAAATAATATTATTACATAACATTAAAACGACCTAACACAGCACATAAGTTAAATTTTTCTTCATTTAATATTCAAAATTAAATAAGAACAGCAAAGCAAATATAATTATATTCCAAGCCAGTCGTGGCGCAGCGGCACGAGGTGGGACTATAAAACCGACTGGTTGTGGATTCGATCCCCATTCGAGGAGATGAAATATTTACTTAAATTTATATTTCTTCGCTCTGGTGTCGAGGTTAAGCGCGGCGTTGAGTTCTACCACTCAACACGCAATGCCTCCAGAATTCGGCAGAAAGTGGGGAACGGAGTGTCTTAACACTAGGTTCCCTCTGCCTACCCTGCTGTGAGGGAAATAAAGCGTGAAGCTGAAAAAAAAAGGAAATATAAAACTAACCGATACCAAAAGCCCACACAGTAGGTGGTTTTGGTTCAACGCTTTTGGTATTTTTGTCCCTGTATTGACATAGATTGTGTACCCAATGTTCAATGTTTACTCAGATGACTCGACATCTCAAACTTAAAACTTGCGTTGAACTAAAGAAATTCCAATAACTGAGTTGACGAACTAAGAAGTACAATTTAACAAATAGATTTATTTAAATTGTTATAAATGTCATAAAATTTTGTATCGCCATTAATAATTTTGATCATTTATAAAGTAAGGTATGTGACCAAGTTACAAATCGTTATTTGTTTATAATCAATAAAAGCAGGTATTACGTAAAATTATAGCTTATGAACCAATTGTTTTATAACCTCGCCGTTTCATTAGTTTAAGAAAGTTTCTTTTGTTATACAATATGCTTCACGCTGAAGATAGCAGAGGGAATCTGGGAACCTAATGTTGAGATATTCCTGTTATGACACCATGTTCTGACGAATTTTCAAGGCATTACGTGATGAGTGGTGGAACTCAAACCCTCGCGCTTTGCGTCTTTACCAGAGCGAGGAAATCGAAATATTAAATATTTCATTTCCTGGAGTAGGAATCAAACCCCAACTGTCGCGTAAACAGTCCCACGCTTGTGCTTCTACGCCACAACTCATATTTAATAATTAATTGATTAATTTAATTAAAGAATGAAAATGTTAATTATAGACATTATATTATTAGTTTGTATCTCATAAAGAGATCGCTAATTAACATAAAATACAATTTTGCCTTATATTCCAAATTTCCAAAGACTAATCAGAACTGCTTGTGATATTGCAACCAATATTATGTACAAAATTTGTTAGCCCATAAAAAAAGTGTTCAAAAAGCATTTTGAGCATTAGTACCTTTTAATATTAACAACAACCGTATCACAATATATTACAACATAATTACTTATGCAGCACGATCATCAAAATTTTATTTCACAGAATCCAAAACCTTTCAATTTGAAACAACGGTGGACTTAAATTTTGTTTTTTACTGCCGTCTTCATTTTAAATACAACACTTAAACTCTCGGCGTTTAACATAAAAAAAAAACGTTATATAGAGGCATATTTCATTATTTTTTTCTGTAAAACAACGGGGTGCCTCGTGTTTTTTGTTGGGAATAACCAACTGTGTCGCAGCCCACGCGAGCCCCCATGATCGTTCACACTTTAAGTGGCTGTACAGTAGTGATATATACCTACTCAAACTATTATTAGCATTTCTAGGAAAGTATTCCACAAAAACTAACTTCTCAATATGTGGTATAAGTTGATATTTAAATTTTTAACTCCATATGCAACGATTCACCTTTGACAGCACGTCGTATTTAAATTTGTAAATAATTCAATTTGACACTTTGGCCTATAATGCTTCAAAATAAGTTATTTTAAATTGAAATAACGATCATTCAAGTTTGTGACATACTTCTAAGTTGTATCGACACCTCTAGGAATTTTTATCGAGGCACATTAGATCTGAGCTCCCGATAACTGGTGGACCGCCATCAATTTCATTCGAATATTTGGTAACCTTTAAGATTTCTTGTAGATGAAAGATCAAAGCTGAGATAAAGCATCGACTATACTATGACGAAACGATATAGACTATAAATTTTAACACCTTATTTGCTTTGTTCTCCTTTAAAACTTTCAATGTGGGTATTGTTTTTATAGCGTGTGAATAAAAAAAAGAAATAATGGAGTAAATATTCCCCACCTTATTCATTTGCCAGCCCCTTTATAGCTGCGTTTACGCACAGCTAGCTCCGCCTATACAGCCATCCTACTTTTTGTTTTAAATAGCATCTATCAATGTGTAACGAGAGCATACAATAATTTATAAAAATATATGCAAATTTAGATTTTTTTAAAATTAATATGAAAATTTTGATATTCATAATAAATATAATAACAACATTAGTGATTCATATTCTATCTAGAATTTGTGAAAACGTTACTATTTAGTTATCAATACGCTATTATCAGCTAAATTTAACTATTATCAAACTAGTAGTTATTTGTTACAAAATTTTAGTATTAAAGTTGGCCATCCAACAATTAGTAGATCGAACGTTCGAGTCTCAGAACGAAATTTACGGGTATTAAAACTATCTCCATTCGACCGTGCAGAGTACAGTATGACTATGGGAGGCAGCTGCTTTTAATCGAATCCCAATCAACTCCCAATGATATTAAATAGTTTACTACAGTATTAAATATTGTATAATCAACGTCAACTGCCGCCGCGACTGTTACATAAGTTTCAAGTTCATTTTGTTACAGCTCAAACATCAAAATGAAATGAGATTTCTGATTTTAGATACTTTTTTTATAAAATATTGTAATAAAGTCTCTCTTATATGCCTTAATTATTAGGTATTTACTATATTTCACTTTTCATATCTTTTTTGTATAATTTTTCCTAGCTTGTTCTTAATATCAACTATAGATAAACATAGTACTTAATGAAAACAACTAATAGTATCAAATAAAGTAAAGATGTTAGATGTATCGTTATAGACTATTTAAAAGAAATCAAATAGTGATGGATAGATTGATAGCGAGTAGAAACAATATGAGGTCGAAAACTTGATTAGATGATTCTTAGATTTTATTAGTAGTAAAACTTCCATATAAAAATAAGTTCCAATGACACACAATTAGATAGCGTCGTCTTGATTGATCGTCGTGTAAGATAAAGAGGAGAGAGTCATTAATTTGTTATTTACCAACACGGCCCGTAGGTGTTGGGGACCGTGGTGTCAAGTGAAGTCGAGTCGGACGCTTACACAATGGTCCAGGATTAAAAGCGAAGCTGTGTACCGGTAGCCAGGTATCATTTATCAGGATAAGTATTTTGAATTGAAATATGAATGTTTATGGTTTATAACCTAAGCAATACTTTTTTTCAGTTGTATACCATGGTGTATTCCACATGTGACAGGGTAAACAGGGGGAGCTTAGTTTTAAGATGATTCACTCCTTAGTTTCCGACGATTTCTGGAGGCATTGTATGTTGAGTGACATCAGAGCGAAGAAATGAAAATATTAAATATTTCATTTTTCCAAGAGGGAATCGAATCCACAACCTGTCACGTTTGTGCCCTTGCGCCACAATTGGACTATATTAGTTGTTAAAACTATATACTAATATAAATTATTTGTTAAATTTTAATATAAAAAAATATTTCATTGATTTTTTTCTTGTTTCAAGGTTAGTTATTAAAAATTTAATTATTAAGGTTACACCATTTGCGACTCTTCGGAATGCAGGTATTATAAAAAAATGTCCATAAAATGAGAACGTTGTGGATTCGCATCATACACATTCTTTATATATTTAATATTTAATGGTCCCAGAAATTGCTTGAATATAAAGAGATCTTCAAAGTGTGTTTGCAAAAAATAAGTAGTAATATTTATTATAAGAAGCGAAGTAGCAAGAGGTTATGAGGGAAACTATGATTAATATCTGCGCTTTCTAAGCCTTCGTTAGTCATATGTAAGATAATGACAAAAGATACAATTAAAAAGAAAATGTACATTATATTTGTCATATTTTACATAAAAATAAAATTATGCTGGTAATTCCAAAAAGCTAAATTGTGGTAACTCTTTCAAATTTCTTTACTGAATAGAAATTTTGAATTCGTTCAAAATGAGTTTTATTGCTGGATTGCGTGACAAGAAATACTATTTTAAGTTTTGAACTAACTGTATGTCATGTAATTCCCAGTAACGACGTGTTTTTTTATTGTCAATCTCCGAAATGCTAACTTCATCAAATAAGTAATGTTCACGTTACATTTGGATTAAAATATCACCTCGTTTACATTTCTTTTATGTATTATGAACAACCATAAATATTATAGATTACATCAGCTTCATTTATTTGAACTTTACAAAAATAATATTAATTTTCCATGAAGAACTGAGGAGTAATTTAGTTAATTTTCACATGCATATATAATATGTATTTCTGCATAAAAATATTGGCATATTAGCTATGTACGTCAAAGATAGACGAAAGAAAACGTAAACAAGACCCGTCGGTTCCACGAGCGATACTCATCGACTCGTTACAACTTCACACCCAACCCGATTGTAACATCAGCTTATTACCGCCAAACAAATAAATTCCATCACCAACCACCATCCTTATCAAGAATCTTTAGGAGAAATCCGAAACCGTAAACATGCACGCCGAACACACAGTGTTAACTATTCATTCGGCGTCTCCGGAGAATATATTGAACAAAAGAGGAGTTCAGCATCCGACTACACTATTTCTCTGCTTCGGTGCGATGTAATCAGAGAAGACGACGTGTCGCGTTTATTTATGTATGGACGGGGCGCGGGCGAGGGTGGGCTGGGCGCGGGATACAAACAGAATAATATTGATGACAGTGAGCTACGAGGGGTCGTGAATCATTAATCGTGAGCTCTCGTCTACGGCTCTATTACGACTACCTTGTTGGATAAGCCACCCTTCAGAGGTGAAGTCGCGAGATATGCCGCTTACGCTTGCCTTTTTCGTGAATTAGGCTCCCGCGTTTAATGATATGAGGACCGGGCTACACTGAACGTGGAGATAATTTTTACATTTATATGAAAGATTTTATTACTTACGTTCGTTTTTTAATGCAAAACTTTTTCTTTAGACAAATAATATTATTAGATCAGGTTTCATTATTTTCCATATTCGTGGATCAAAGCATTGTTTTAATTCTCACATTTTTAAATCTTTGATATGTTCGGATTTAATATTAATGCACGTATTAAACATGTAAATCTGCCTATTGGATCAGTTATTTTTATTAGTGAAAATTCTATTAAAATACATTTATTAAGATAATGTATAATTTTTTTCAGAAAACGTATAAACATTTAAACGTAGCGGGACTCGAACCCGTGCGTCCTGGAAACTGACCAGGCACTCTGACAACTAAGCCATACGTTCAGAGCGCCTGGGCAGTTTCCAGGAGGTGCGGGTTCGAGTCCCCCTTACGTTCAATTTTTTATACGTTTTCTAAATAAGTATTTTTCTTTCCCAAGTGTAGAATAACACTTTAAAAAACGTTAAAAATGCATTAAAATATCTTGTAATTTGAAAGATTGAATGAAAGGTGAGGTGAGGAAATAAAGTTTTTATTTTAATAATATATAAAATACAACCAAGCAATTTAATTTCAAATCCTCCAAAAGACAATAATTTCGATATTTTTATTTATTTTTTTTTATCACCAACGTCGACCGCAAATCTACGACCACAAAAAGAAACGGTAATATCTCGAACACAAAACAAAGTCAATTTAAGTTAATTCAGTGAGCAAAAGACATGGCTACTTCCAAATGAACCCGAACGTAACAAAAACGAAAACAAATCGGGAACAAAAACGCGGGTCATTTCGGACTCTCGTTTGTTTTTTTTTAAAGGAGGACGTGCATTGAAAAACTTGGAAGGGTTGTTTTTTTCTTTAAAAATTTTTACTAAACCCGCGTAACGATAAAATAATAATGCTCAAGCAGATAAGGAAAGGGCCTTAAGTATTTGGACGCTTTTTGATTTCTAATTCGTGTTACGTTTGCAGTTATTATTATTATTTTGATTTGATTGAATATTGTTTTAATAGATGCCTGTAAAATCGACTGGTTGTAGGTTCGATCCCCACTCGAGGAGATGAAATATTTACTTAAATTTATATTTCTATTTCTTCGCTCTGGTGTGGAGGCAAAGCGCGGCGTTGAGTTCTGCCACTCAACACGCAATGCCTCCAGAATTCAGCAGAAAGTGGGGAACGAAGTGTCTTAAACACTCCGTTCCTCCGTTCCCTCTGCCCACCCTGCTGTGTGCGGGATACAGCGTGAAGATGCTGATTATTATTACGATTTTAAATACGGCCCTGGTTAGCAATTTAATGTATTTTTTGATTATCTTGAATTCAATGAGTGTATAAGAAATTAAATATTATTAGACATAATATAATGTATAATTGTAAATAAATACAAACGTTTTTCCCTCATAACAAAGTAGATAGAGGAAACGAAGTGTTAAGATAATCCGTTTCCCATTTTCGAGTATTTGGTTGTACTGCAGCGGAACTTAACACTGCGCTTTGTGTAATACGTTGATTTTTTTCCCTAATTGGCGATCGAACTCTTAACCTTGCTTCTAAAGTCGTAAAAATGTTAAACTTAAACTGTAAAAAAAATGTAATATTCTCCAGATAATTTATTATGATTTCACTCATTTGGCTACCACAAAAGAATAACAGAGAGGGCCAAAGAATAGAATATTTCGAGGCAAAGTAATTTAAATTCCGTCCACCTTCGACTGCTTTAAAATTTTTAAATGTTCAAGCAGATAATATGTTTTACATGACAAGTCACTTAGTAACCATAAGAATTGAGAGCCATATTATCTTAAACTTGGAACTTTAAAGGGCTTCTTTAAATTCATCACATGTTTACAAAGTCCGCGTACTCGTTCAAAGCTGCGCTTCAAAAAAATTATGATAAAAATAAAGTCAAGCGTGATTTGCTTATAAAAAAAACAACATTTCTAAGAAGTCACTTAATATATTTTTTTAAATCAATTTATTGTTAAAAATAGTTTTATTAATTCAAGTGAATATAAAAAATATATAATGGAGGCTTAAGCGTGTAAAAGGGCACATTATGGATTCCAATTTTTTCACTCTGGTGTGGTGCGAGACTATGCGCGGCGTTGAGTTCCGCCACACAACACGCAATATTTCTAAAAGGTGGGGAGGGGGGTGTCTTAACACTAGGATTTCCGTACCCTGCTAAATGGGGGATTCAGCGTGAAGCTGAAAAAAAAGTTATTACTCAACACGTGGACCTACACATATAAAAAAATTAAAGTAAAAATAATTTGGAATGTTAAATTAACTGTTACAGTACCCTAAACTTAAAAAGACGAAAAGGAAAAAAACACAAATCGATATATTTAAAAAGGACGCAGCTACAATGGTGTACAATGGAAAAAATAGTTTCTGGCGACAGTACGACAATAACACAACGTGGGCCCTACTTTTTTTTTAGTTTTGGTCGTTTTTGTTATATTGTTTGAACTAGTATTTCAACTACTTTAGAGATTCTGGATATTTTGGGTTAAAAGCTATAATTAAATATGTCTTTTTTCTTACCTTCAAAACACTAGTGTCTAGGCACTCCATTCCTCACTTCCGGAGCCTTGTATGTACTGTTATAATATCTATTATTACAAAAAAAATGTTTCAGAATATTGTACATCTAACGAATAGACAGTGATTACTTTGATTCTATTGAGATATTAACATTTGTACGTTTTTACTTGACAGAAAAAATAATAATATATTTTTAGTAAAATATTAGGTCTTTATATAGATAAAATGTTATTTTTTAATATTTGCAATGGTTTTTGAATCTCCGCCCTCCTGCTTATAAATACAAATCTTCTATTTTCTTATAAACTTCTATTTTCTTATTCTTAAATCTTCTATTTTCTTATAAACTTCGATACCTAGATACCCTGATATAATATGTTCGTATTGTACCTATTTCTCCACACTATACAGTGGTCCAAAGGATTTAATCGTTTATATTTTTGTATCTATAGCAGTATGACTACTTATAAACGTCAAGATATTTAATAAAAAAGATAGAAGTCGTTTAGTTCATAAAAAATATCTTAAACTTTAATGTTATCTACTATTTACTTTAAGTAATTAAAATATTCAATATCAGAGTATTAACTAGTTCTTTGAAACTAATGAATAGAGTGTAATCGCATTTTTTTCTATACTAAACATGTTATTTGATATTCGAAATAGTTTAAAAAATAATCCAGTTTCTATCGCAACTATTAGATCGCTATCATTGATCAATTAAAGCATTTGAAATTTCCAGTTTTTAATTAGTTAAGTAGAAATGTGTTCTAATATCATTTAAAAACTTGTTACAGGTTGGTAAACAGTAACAAATTCTGATGGTATCGCAGCATCCTAGTTTTTGTCAACATAATTTGGGTACTTCCTGACTGCTTTAATCATGTGAATAGGCGGAGGTAGGATCCTATCGCCTTTGTAGGAATCAGGAACGTCCCTAAGCAATAAAAAAAACCTTGCCGAGCTCATTGTGCTTGAGGCAGGTAGAAGGGACAAAAACGGTCAACTAAAATCGAAGCGTTATGCAAAAAAGTACGAAGCGAATATTTTTAAGTTATAAACAGTTGATCATATCTAGAAATAATAAAAATAATGTAGGTTATAGATTATATACATATTTTATAAATTATTAGAACTTTTTTTAGTTTCACGTTGTATCCCTATTTTTTTTTATATTAGAGAATTGAAAACATTTAAAATATTTCTAATTTATAATTTTTTGTATGGTAATAAGCAATTAGTTATTTTAAATTAATCATAAATTTTCTATGAAAAAAAATATGTACACAGATAGTTAATATAAGGAGAAATATACTTACTGTGTTCACATCAACCCGTTTAACGTTAGTGTAATACATTTGCATTTTGATATAAACTTTTATATTAAAATGTTTTTTTTTTTTTTTAGTAAACCAATGCTCCGTAGTAAAATAAAGTTACGACTGTAGGTACATAAAAAGTTAAATTCTTTTACTTAAGTATCATCGTAAAATTTAAAAAGTTAATTAAAACTCAATCAAGAATCTTATTAAGTCGGTAGAATAATACATTAATCTTTAGGCCCGAAGCTGAAAGATATAACTTTGTCCGATATAAATTTAATGGAATTTGATAACGTGATTTTTACAATTTACATTAAAAATAACACAACTTGTTACAATAGTATAAATTATCTACATAAAATAACTTTAAACTCCTCATCGTATATACAAATTATAATTTTTTTTTGTTCTCAAAATAAGTTTTTCATGTTTAATTTAATAAAAAAATGTTAGAGATTTAGCCAAAATAAGCTAGACCTATAAGTAAAAAAATATATATGTATAATAAATTAAATGTATATGTCATATATAGATATGATATAAAATGACTATTAATCACATTAACAATAATCTAGAATCACCAATTGAAAACAAAATCTTGTTCCTTTTTATTTCAGCTGCCCTATCTCCACTTCTTAAATTATATATTAAAACACATATTAAAACACTACTAACATAGAATAAATTTGTAGTTTCAAGATAACCCAACATACTGTATCTCGGATACAATAAAGAAGCTTTATTAAAGGACAACGTGGGCGAGGACACCGGCGGCCGCTAGTCATACAGGATAGGAAGGATAGCCGATACAAATTACGTTTATGGAGGCACAGTTCCAATGCTGATAAAACAACCTGTTCGGAACGATTCAAATAAATAGCATAACCCGTTTAGATAAAGTTTGTATCTGTAAATATTGGTTGATATAAATTGTGGAGATTATAGCTTACAGTGCAACTGATAAACATTTCTTAGTCATATAATTGAGTTCACTTCTGAACGTCGATAGTGGGGTTTTGTGATAATTTAGAAGCTTTACTTTTTTTTTGTTTGGTGCTCATTAGGTGATTTGAAGACACGGCGTCCAGCATTGGTTGATTATAGATCTTTCTTAAACAATCACTCAATGTAATATGTGATACTATTTTAAAATAAAATCAAGTCATAAATATGTTAGTTTTTTTTTTATGAGAAAACGAAAAAAAATTTTACGTAGCGGGATTTCAACCCGCGCTTCTTAGAGTATTTTTCTTTCCTACGTATGGAGTAACACTTTAATAAAAAATCATAAATATCACTCTTGTATGAATAACAGATTATTCTCTTAATAATTCATAAATATGTATTATTCTTGTATGAAAAAATTAACATATTTTTTTATTCATATAGTTTTGAAATTTGTCTATTATAAAGTAAAACAGAAATAAAATTAGGTATAAAATAAATTTAGATTCAAATTCATATTTCTTAAATGATAACTGCTTAATATACCTACCACATACATACATTTCCTTACAGTGTACAATTTAAATAATAGGCATAGTGGTTTTTTCGTTTGAAATTTTAGATTTGACCTCTTACATGCAATATTTGCAAAACCACATAGAACAAGTGGATAAAATATTTTAAAAAAGAGAATAGTTTTATCAAAAAAAAATTTATTGACCAAAACATAATACTAAAAAACGCTTCGTTTATGGGGGCCTGCTCTATCTAGTGAAATATATTTGGTCGGCCGACGGAGGATTGAAGTACACCGGTGATTGATTGGAGGCCAAATGAACAATCTACAGCACCAAAATTGCGTTTGCATGTGAAATTGCATTTTGCATTTTCATTACTTTTTTTATATTTTTCCAATTCCATTGATTCAAAATAAAATTATTAACATATTGGAATTTTATTCTTATATTGTAATATATCTGCAAATTTATCTAGTGATAACTTGGTAACTTGTCTATTTATTTTCTGATATTTGTATTAGCTTAATTTTAGATGTAGTATAGAGTGTGGATGCCTTACCTTTTGCAAGCATGTGGCTCTACATTGAGCTACACGTAGAGGAGACGACACTTCCTCCTCAGCTACCACTCCAATCCAGGTTATGATCGCGGAAAACAACGAAAAATTATATAATAACATTTTGGCACACATTTTCTTTGGTATTCCTTTTCTAACAATATCAATGTTTATTCAAATTCTTCTCGTATCATAACCGACACATAAATCCAAACATATATATTTTCATAATAAAGTTTTCAGTCAAATAACAAACTTTGTTAGTCCTGTAACTTTAATACCACGTTGAACATAATAATTGAAACGTCAAAGTTTTACATATATATCAGTTTATAGTAAACGAGACGCCGTATGTATCCAAAGTAGTAACGCTTCAGCGAGAACAGAACAGAACAAAATTATTAATATCAATAATGAGAACGCACAAGAAAAATAATTTCCACAACTTGAATCGGTCGCGTTGAAACATTCACGAGAGCCGACGCTACCGCGAGCGCGGTCGAAAGCGGACTAACCACCCCGCCTGAAGAAGCTCTGTTCCTCTCCCCTCTGATAGTTAATTTTTGCACCTCTCTCGCTCACCCACGAGGGTTCCCCTCCTCTCTCTCCCACTCACCGCGACATACACTCTCATACTACATATCGCCTTCTCTGTCGTCTCTATTAGTGCATATATTTTATTCTATCTCGTTTCATCTCGGGTGGTTTTACGTTGTTTTTCCTTGATGCAGTTTAACGGATGGGAATGTGGTAGTTATTGTTAGAGAAAGACGGTGGTAGTAGAAATTTTAGGGTTGTTCAAAGGGGTGACAAAGAATCGAACTAATTCAGGGCTTGCGTTTTTATGGAAGTTCGGGCGGTAAAGTGTTCCGCCTCTCTCGTTTGTTCAAGTTTATAGTTCTCGCGTCGCGAAGCCATTTTAATAATATGAATGGCTGTCGTATCAACAATAATGCTATTTTGTTGTAGGGTTTTATTAATTTTAAATGTTTTTAAAATTATACAATGATTGATGTTTAATGTGTCAAACCTGACGACCCCTCTATTGGTTTTTATGACATTTGAAGATTAAATTTGCATTTAAAATAAATTTACACCTTATTTCGCTTTTAAGACCTATAAAAGCTAATATAATAACACCGTCAGAGGCCAGTGATCATACAAGCCAGAGCACAAGTGTGTGACTGTAAGCGACAGATTGTAGGTTTGATTCCCACTCGAGGAAATTAAATATTTAATATTTTAATTTTCGCTCTGGTGTAGAAAGCGCAGCCTTAATTTCTGACATTCAAAACGCCTCCAGAATTCGGAGACCGGAGTGTCTTAACTAACCACCCTCTGCCTACCCTGATATCGCATGATGTACTCCGTAAATCTGGAAAAAAAATTCACCACTGTATTATAAGTGACAGATCAACCCTTCATACGAAAACCCATTTTTCGTTTTCTGCAGCATCTCTGGACTGTATTCATCTCCGTCTAGACGAGTCTGCGGACGAATGCACACAATTTTGATACAAATATCTATCAGACCTACATCGGCGATCGTAAATTGATACTTTCAACGTTTTTGTTTGCCCAACGAAAATGCCTTCCTTCGTCTTAAAATGTCGATACAAAAAGGTTGGTTTGATAGTCGATAAATAGGATATATTAGTACTAAATGTCAGAATTGTCTATATAACAGTTAAAAAATAAAATAAATAAATCAGCCTCACGCTGTATCCCGCACATAGCAGGGTAGGCAGAGGGAACCTAGTGTAAGACACTTCGTTCTCCACTTTTTGCCGAATTCTGGAGGCATTGCGTGTTAAGTGGCAGAACTCAACGCTGCGGTTTGCCTTGACACCAGAGCGAAGAAATAGAAATATAAATTTAAGTAAATATTTCATGTCCTCGAGTGGGGATCGAACCCACAACCAGTCGGTTTTACAGTCACACTTTGTGCCGCTGCGCCACGACTGGCCTTAGTCAGTTAATGTCAAATTAGAGTTTCAATATGTTGGAAATGTCAATTAGTGTTTAACTGACATTAAATCATATGAACGTATTGGTTTGTAGATTATACCGATTTCCATTTGCTGAACGCTTATTGACGTTATGTGTGTGGAAATATAATTTTTCACCTACAATTAACATACACCTAGTATACCTATGTTTTATTCAATATTTGCCATAATAATTATTATATTATATGCATCATTTTTTTATATATACATATCACACAAGTCAGTAAGCGCGACAGGTTGTGGATTCGATTCTCACGCGAGGAAATCAAATATTCAATACTTTCTTTTCCTTGCTCTGGCAACGAGAAAGTGGAGAACAGAAATGACTATAGATAGTTAGAACGGAATATCTTAACACTAAATTGCTATGTTCCCTCTGCCAACCCTGCAGAGTGCGGGATACAGCGTGAACCTAAAAAAAACAAATCTACATATAAATTTATCAACGAAGACATCTTCAAATTAGATCATTACCATCAAACGCAGATGTTACTAGTTGCTTCTATCATCAGCGGTCTCGTCGGTATCTTTTACAGAGAGTCCATTGCAAGAGGCGACGAAAGGTTTATGTCTCATAAAAGCGAGACTATATTATACTTACTATATTAGTAAAAAGTAAGAAATGATTATTTCAATTTTAAGCTTTGCATTAAAATTTTATTTGTGATTATTCATTAATTTAGGTCGTCGTGTAGGGGCGCAAGCGTGTGTATCGTTGTGGATTCGATTTCCACTTGAGATGATGAAATATTTAACATTTTCATTTCTTAGCATTTTTGTTCTGGCAAAGTGCGGCGTTAAGTTCCGGCACTTAGCACGCATTGCCTACAGAGTTTAGCGAAAAGTGGGAACGGATAGTTAAAGTTTGTAAGAAGTTTATAAGAAAAATATAATGTAATGTGTAATTTTAGACCGTCGTAGCACAGGGGCACAAGTGACTGTAAACACGACGGTTGAGGGTTCGATTCCCACTCAGTGAGTGAAATATTTAATATTTTTCTTTCCTCGCTCTTGTAACGAGGCAAAGCGAGGCGTTGATTTCCGCCTCCCAGCACGCTTTGCCTTAAGGATTCGGTAGAAATCGGAGAACAGAAGTTTCTCAATGGAAAACGGAGTGATTTAATACTGCGTTCTCAGGTTCCCTCTGTCTACTTTGCTGTGTTCGTGATACAGCATGAAGGTAAAAAAAACATTATTTTGCACTAAATGTGACAAAATAAATAATTTGTGTATTGGTCAAATGTTGGCACTTTTTAGTAGTTTTGTCATCAGATTTTGCTCAAATAAAGCTCAAAGCACAACTTCAAGTAGTATATTACAGGATCACGATCCGTTGGCAGCCTTTATCAGTTTTATGTCGTGGTGAGAATTATTAAGTCTCGCCAATATTAAAATTTAAAAATATAGAGGAGAAAGAGAATTTAGTTATAGTACCTACTCAGTGTATAAATAAAAAAAATCATTTGTACACGTCAAGGTAAAAAAAATAACCATTTTTAGATTTATTTTAAATTCTTATCTAGGAAATTATAAATAAAAGTTACCCTAACGGTACTTAAAACATTTTTTTTATATAGAATATGTTTGTTTTGTATTTTGTTACTGTTTACAATCAATCAAAATATAACCTAAGGCCATCGTGGGGCCAAGGCACAAGTGTTTGACTTTAAATGCGACAGTTGCAAGTTTGATTGCCACTCGGAGAGAGATATTTATAATATAACTTCCTCGCTCTGGTAACGAACCGCGGCGTTGAGTTCCGCTACTCAACACGCAATGGTTCTACATCGTCAAAAAGTGGAGAACGGAAGTATCCTAATGGAGAATGGAGTATTAAACATTTACATATTTATAAAATTAAGATTTAATATTATCATCACGTACACCTAAATATGCAATAGGTGTGAATTTAAATGACAAAAAGTCAGTATATCTAAATTCCCTCCATTATTTTATTCTGAAACTGAAACAACTTCTCACCTTAAAATATTTATTTTTCCTCTTAATATTCTAACATACAAAAATTTAAACACAGTGCTAATCCATTTGGCGACGATGCTTAATTACATAATGCTTCATAATTAATTCATTTTCTTTGTTACTTTGACGGAATTTATAACTACTTATCTCTTAAATAAGATAATAAAAAATTTAAAACAAAGAGATTTGAGAGAGGTAATTTGTTAGAAAGGACAAGAGTTAATTAGCAGTGAGAGAGGATGAGCAACTAGCGTTGAGAACTCGAAGATTTGTCCATCCAATACTAAATGTTTACACAGTGAAGCATCGTAGTTTGTGTTTTACCAAAACAATATTAGTTTATGAAGCACATTTCGTTAATATTAAATTAGAAACTACTTTAAATAATTACAGCTTAGAGTAAGTTATCTTAATGGAGGATTAAGATATGTAGCTAGATTAGTATTGTCAACAACAGTTGATAAGTAATTTGAAAACTTACTTAAGTTAGTTAGAAAATTTCTTTTAATATTATGTGCCAGTCATGGCGCAGCGGCACGAAGTGCGACTGTAAAACCGACTGGTTGTGGGTTCGATCCCCACTCGGAGGGATGAAATATTTACTTAGATTTATATTTCCATTTCTTCGCTCTGGTGTGGAGATTAAGCGCGGCGTTGAGTTCTGCCACTCAACACGTAATGCCTCCAGAATTCGGCAGAAAGTGGAGAACGGAGTGTCTTAACACTAGGTTCCCTCTGCCTTCCCTGTTGTGTTTAACAAGTTAAAAATGTTAAACATTTTTAACTTGTTAAACATTTTTAACTTGGTGATATATTTTTAATTTGGTGATAACGACCTTTCTAATGTTCCTTAGGATCGCTTAAACTGCATTATTATCCTATGAAAATATTATACTTCAATGTATAGAACATTGAAGTATAATATTTTCATAGGATAATAATAGGATAATAATGTGTAATTCTATAAATTTAAACAAATTTCAACAAAGAATACAAAAAAAACCAATAGCCAACACAAAATTGTATCTAAGTTTAAACGAAGAAGCTGAGAGGGGGTTGTTTAGAAGAACAAGGAAGTTAATTAGTAGTAGTAAGAGGCGGTCCGAGAGCCAAGTTTATAGGCTACTAGTTGTTAGCAACATGTAAAAGCAACGTAGAGGAAATTTTAGTATTTTCTTAGTTATTATGTATATTTAGTTTTTATGTTAGTAATTTCATTAGATATTTGTATTATAATTTTAATCCTCTAGGATTAGATGCTCATCTGTTGAGATGAGTGGGGATTCATATTACACTGTCAAATGTCATGGCGCAGAGGCACAGAGTGTGACTGTAAAATCGACTTGTTGTGGGTTCAACCCCCACTTGAGGACGTGAAATATTAATTTAAATTAATATTTTCATTTCTTCACTCTGGTGTCGAGGCAAAGCGCGGCGTTGAGTTCCGCCACTCAACGCGCAATGCCTCCGTAACTCGGCAGAAAGTAGGTTCCCTCTCCCTACCTTGCTGTGTGCGGGATACAGCGTGAAGCTTATTTAATTTAATTTTGATTTAAATGTCATATCTGTTATCATATGAAAATATCGGAGATCTTACACGAATATAATTTCTTGTCTATATATAAGGTTCATTAAACTGTTTTTGGTACTGGATGTGAATAAGTTTATGTTTTCTGATCGATTAAAATTCCACATTTCTTTTAATTATTCTCATTTGATATCCGTGGTACAAGCGCAGCGTCGAGTCAATGAGTTAATGGCCGCACGTAATATCTCGAATTGGGTTGAAAAGCTAAGAACAGAAGATAGAGAGTAAAAAAAATTAAATATGAATGCACTACTAAAACAAAAAAGTCTTTAGTAACATTTTATTTTAAATATTTTTTTTAGTTTAAAACTGTTGGTTACATGGAAAGATGCTCGAATAGAATGCAGCAAAAAGTGTTCTTAGTTCGAGTGTTCAAGATATTATTCTTTTTTTCCTTTCATAATACTGAATGTTTTATTTAAAAATAGCTGACGGAAGTAAATGTAAAATAAAATTCAGTATTTAATAATATTTTTTCTTTAATAATTTACATAATTATTTGAGGTATTTGTACATTTGCTTATTAAGGCCATTCGTGGCACATGGGCAGAAGCGTGAAACTGTAAAAGCGACAGGTTGTGTGTTCGATTCCCACATATAGCTGACTAGACGGACGGAGCCTAGTGTTGAGACACTACGCTCCCTACTTCCCAATTGTGTATTGAGTGGCGGAACTCAACGGCGGGATTTTGTCTTGATGCCAGACCAAAGAAATGAAAATATTAAATAAACAATAATTCATTCCTCAAAGTGGGGCTGAACCCACAACCGACGCGGCCACTGTCAACAACATCATACATGCCCTCTGGATTTAATAAGGACATTTTAATAAATAGCATTCTCTCTTGCAAAATGAAAATTCTTAGTAATTATATTTGGGTAGCGGAAATTTGTAAAAAATTAAACATAAATAAGTTGTAACCAGCGTATAAGAATTTCGACATAGCTTGATGAGTACGTATGGCTTAGTAGTCGAAGCTCTTGGACGGTTTCCAAGATTCAAATGTTGATTTAAAATTTTTATACGTTTTCTAAAAGTAGTTTCAATAACTTAAATCTCTAGATCTAAATCTCTCTAGATTTAATACTAGTACTATATAAAAAACTAACATTATAACATAAAATATTATATTCCGCATCGTCAAAGAAGGATGGAACTTAAGTCCGTATTACACTTGTAGGATGTCGCTTAGATATATATATCCACGAGCCCAATAATACGAAACAGAAGAATGTAAGAGGATTAGCGATATAAAGAATTATTATTATTTTTTGTTATATAATATATATTTTTATAGTTTATAGATATTTATTGTTTTAATTTTTTTGAGGCGCTCATCGGGTCAGCGGCTAACTGTAAACCACTGGTTCCCAACCAGTGGTCCGCGGACCACCAGTGGTCCGCGAAGCCTAAATATGGTCCGCGAACGATTTTAATTTTATGACTTGGGATGGTGAGGCGAAGTTTCTGTTTGATTATCACTGTAATTTTTAATTATACTTACATGCATAGTGGTCCCTGCTACCAAAAATGATATAAAAGTGGTCCTTGATCAAGAAAAGGTTAGGAACCCCTGCTGTAAACGGACGGACAAATGATTTATATTTATTTCCCCGTCCCGCAAGACAAAACGTGGCGTTGAGTTCCACCATCAATTTCGGACGTAAAGTGGAGAACGGAGTGTGTTGACACCACGTAGAAAACCTGGTGTCTACGCTGCTAGTCGGGCAAACAAGGTAAAAAAAGTTGTAGGTATAAGTTTCTGTATTGCGATGTGATG
Organism: Heliconius hermathena; assembly: GCA_013403705.1. NCBI lineage: Eukaryota > Metazoa > Arthropoda > Insecta > Lepidoptera > Nymphalidae > Heliconius > Heliconius hermathena. The sequence continues at coordinate 68,100 of JAAIXJ010000174.1, forward strand.
AAAAATGCCTAAAGTATCCTAGTCTAGCTTTATTGGATACAGAAAAAAATATGCATCTAAAACGAGTATATCTGAATTCGTTCATATTTATCGTTTAAATTAATATTTATATATAATAACTATATTAAAACAAATAAACTATGTGCTCAAACGCGGCTTCATCCGATTAAAGTTGTTGTTATATATATCATGGACAATTTACACAAAATCTCTAGTATAAGCTAAATTACAGTAAAATTTTATCTAAATCTATTCAGCAATTTTTGCTCGAAAGGACAACTAACATCGATCCTCACAAACTTTCACATTTATAATATTAGTAGGATATACCTTAGTTAGGTACAGGTGCTTTAGTCGTGAGATGAAGATAAAACCTGGTTAAAAATAAATTTCCTTTGTGAGGAACATTTTAGGTTTTACATTAATTATTTCTAAGTACAAAAAAATGATGATTGTTATTTTTATAAAATAATCACCACTTTAAACAGCCACCAAATTACTTCACCTTCTTTCTACTGCAAGATTATTAATAACAAACTTTATAACGTTATTCTCATATCTTTACGGTGACAAGGGTTATGGATATTAAAGCGGTAATAACAGGTTCAATTTAGCGCAAGATAAGTTAGTATTTATAAGTTTATTACTTTATTTGCCAAGGAACTTTAAATTGTGAACAGCCATGATATTGTTATCGATATATTATAAAAACATTTTTTTCCCATCAAAGATTCTTCCAGATATCTTTGATAAAAACGTTCTGTTTAGATACAAATTCGCCTTGTAAAAAAATTAAATTCCACGGCATTTCTGTCTCAAATCGTCATCATAATAATGCATACTTTCGTTTATTTCTTCTGTCTCGGCATTTTTATTTCACTCATTCTTTCTACTATGCAGCCACAGATGACTTTATTACAGAGATTTCGGGCCCTTATATTTAAATATTATAGTGCTTTGATTACTGTGCCTATATATCAAGTATCTTTCAAAATATTACATAATATATTATAGTATTATATAATTGTTTTAAAATAAAAAAAGAAATCTTATAAATAAAAATCTATTATGTACCAAATTAGAAGAAAGGTTATTTTAAATCAAATCAGCTTCACGCTGTATCCACAGCAGGGTAGGCAGAAGAAACCTAGTGTCAAGATACTCCGTTCCCCACTTTCCGTCAAGTTCTGGAGGCATTGCGTGTCGAGTGTCGGAACTGAACGCCGCGCTTTACCTCGACACCAGAGCGAAGAAATGAAAATATAAATGTAGAGAGGTAATTTTAATTTATTCCAAAAGCAAAAAGAAAAAATAATATTAAAATTACACAAAAAATATTTTTAAATTTGTAAGAACATACGTTCTTTACATCGCGTACTCTGTATCTTAAATACACAGCTGAAAAGATGGTACCGTGACACTAAGAGAAGGATACAGCCATCTCCTTATTTAACATTTTTTATGTTATTATTTTTTTACTGGGATGAGTTTTGAATTTTTCATATTCATAACTGAAACAAAACAAGCTGTTTTATATTTTGCATCTCATCTTAAAAGAAAGTTCTCTTTGTTGTATCGTGGGGTCGTTTTGCAAATGTTCGTACAATAGTCCGTGTTTAGTTTTGCTAATACATATTATACCGTTACCTAACGGTTGCTATTTTTAGCACTTTCTATGTATTGTATTACACAAAAGGCGCATTTGCAAAAATACAAAGAATATATTGTATAAAAATAACAGTTATTTTTCAGTAAAAAGTTTATTATATATATACTAGTAAGTAAAAAATACGCTTAGAATTTACTAGCGTAAAAATTAACTTCTCGGTCCGAAGTTTCGCCGCCTAGCTACCATTGTTTGAAGATAGAGGAGTTTCTGGCACAAACTCGATGAGCGCACGTCGTTACTTCGATTAGAAGTTTCTTGGTCTGGACGCTGTAAGTTTGACCACAGGATAAGTTAGTGTGCACTAAATAGATCCTTTTGCTTTATAGTTAAGGCATAAAATTGTATATCACATTTGTTTTAATGCCAAAAATATTAGTTTGGCTTCTGTGTTGCGGATGTTGAAGTTTTTGCGCAGTTTTTTAGTACACTTTCTACGAATAAGATGATATTGAGAATTTAATATAAAAATCGGATGTCATATAGCGTTTATCTCTACCTCGAAGGCTCGTCTGGTGTTACGCAGGTCATGGGCGGCGGTGTCCACTTACCATCAGGTAACCCGTACTCTTGTTTGTCTTGTATTTTCTATAAAAAGGAACTTCATACTTAATCGTATTATTTTGATGATTTCTATTGTCTCTAAAAATACATTAATAACTTTAATTTTCCCGCTCTGGTAATACGGCGTTAAGGTTCGCTGCTCCACACCGAATGTCCGAAATGTTTTAGTTCTTTCTGCCAGCCCTGTTGTATGCGAGATGATGGGTGAAGCTGAAAATATATTAAAATTACATTATTACATTTTATCATAAATCAATTATTAAAAGAATGTATAGGTAAAGCAATATAAAATTTTATACAATTTTATTATTACATTTTTTCAATATTATTTATAATTTTATACTCTTCGAAAACTTTAACCATGACGTATTTAAATATTACAAAAAATCTGCCGTTTAAAACACTTATGATGTTTCGAAATATCAATAAATAAAGCTACAATTATTTTTTTTTCAATGATTACTTAATACTTTACACCATTTTGCCAGATTGTTATTTTTATGATTATTTTCTAGTAACAAAATAAAGCGCAGCGTTAAGTTCCGGCACTTAAAATGCAATGTCGAAAATTCGACGGCACGGAATGACTTATCGGGGCAGACAGAGGAGACCTAGTCGCTTTCTACCACCTAACAAAGATACAGCGTGAAGCTAATAAATATCTTTATCCTATTCTAGAATAAGCTTTAATGTAATTTTTTTTTTAAATTCTAGAATAAATTTTATAAAAATAAAACGGAAAATAGTTAACGGAATCATATAATCGCGAATTTAATGAAGCTTAAATTGACAAACTTCTGTAAGAAAAGGAGGTTATCAATTCGACTGTATTTTTTTTATGTCTGTTACCTCAAAACTTCTGACTATGTCAACCGATTTTGATGATTTTTATTTGAAAGATAGTGCTTCCCGTGTGGTCCCATTTTTAGTCCATTTCTGAGAATGGTATCTATGAGAAATACACATAAGTCTTAAATTTGCATTAGGTATGTGCGCGACAAATGGATGAATATACGGCCAACCGATTCCGATGATTTGACATATGACAAAGTTTAGTTAGGTTCTGATTGTGAAATCCGGTTGAAATTGAACAGGTTTTTGGTAAAAAATATAATTGTTACAAGAAAAAAAAATGTTAAAATTGGTGTCAGATGTGAGATTCCTTATCGTTCATTTCTTTTCAACCAACTTCAAAAAAGAGGATGTTCTCATTTTCAACCGACTGCAAAAAAAAGGGAGACGTTCCCAATTCGCCCGATTCGTTCTTGTCAATATGCTAAAATGTTAGTTTGCACCAAAATAACACCTAATTAGGATTGAAGTTTTATATAAGACAACCACCTGAGGTCTTTCCATCGCTTAAAATCGTAAAATAAATAAATTTTTAACAATAAAAAAACCGAGCTTAAATATCGAACTAAAAAGTAAAATAAGCCGTACGTTGATTTTGTTAAACAAAAATAATTAAAAAAGATTTTATAATTTTGAAGTCGGTGTCAAGAGAATACTACAACAACCTTACTACAATATCGAATTACTAAGTCTGTTTGTTTAACAATATAACACTTTCCTATGCCACTTCAGAAACGACGAATAGAAGAGATCCAAGAGCAACTTCGTTGAACTTAACAGTAAGACCAATTGTATTAACACTAAGATGATGCCTAACAATACGTTCGACTTACGTTTATAGATTATTTGGAGCGCGATGGCCGTTGGTAGAAGTTGTACTTGTTCAGTATCTCTGTCTTACTTAAATGAGTTTTTTCCTTTATTATTTTCTTCTTTTTTCCTTTTATTTCTCTCCTTGGGAGGAGAGTTGAGTCAAGGGATCATTGAGTTTATGATTCTTCTATAATTTTAAAGAGATTGCAACTTTAAATATAAACTGAAAATCTTAATTTTACTTTATAATATTTACCTGAAAGTAACAAATTTTCTTACCTACTTAGTGTCGGCAAGTTCTTGTGGTCTGTTCTCTACTAACTTGTGCGATATATTATATTATGATGTTACGTTGGAGTTCTTGTTAAATCTTATTTTGTTCTTTAGCTGGAAATATATTTTTAGATATGTAAAATAAATAGTGAGGAGTGGAGTGTCTTAACACTAGGCTCCCTCTGCCTACCCTGTTGTGTGCGGAATACAGCGTGAAGTTGATTTGAATTGTATAATAAATAAATAAAATAAAAAAGTCAAACAAATCAGTTTCACGCTGTATCCCGCACACAGCAGGGTAGGCAGAGGGAACCTAGTGTAGTAGACACTCCGTTTCCCACTTTCTGCCGAATGGAAAATGGAATGGAAAATGGAAATATAAATTTAAGTAAATATTTCATATCCTCGAGTGGGGATCGAACCCACAACCAGTCGGTTTTACAGTCACACTTTGTGCCGCTGCGCCATGACTGGCCTCGAAAATAAACTCAGATAATTTAAAATTATATTTTACAACGATTAAAAAAATAATAAAATCTTGTACGAAATTATGATATTTGAGTTTATATGAGTATTTGGTTATAATTATAATAACACTAATTTCTTATCCCAAGGAATAAAATGCACTGCCTTTACAATAGCGTTGAGCTAATAAAAATAAAAACTATATTTATTATATTTTAAACATATTTAAACATAGACGGAACCGACTACCTGTGGCTTATCAGACAAAGTCAACATGGTTCAAAATATAATGTACGTAATAGTTCAACATCCTCTAAAAATTACCTGCGGCACTTTCTCGTTTGAAATTCAATAGCCAAATTTACTTCCAAAAATATCTTACTCAAAATCACTGTTTGGTTTCAAGGGTTTTTACAACACTTTAAGCATCCGTTTTTAGTCAGTGAAGCGCACTCTTCTGAGATATAGACCACCTAGGCAAAGTCTGAAACCTAAGATTACTGTATTCACAGCTGAATTTGCAAAAATTTGTTTACTTTCACCTATTATAGTTTTATTATAGTTCTATCTTGATGTTCATTACTTAAAATGAGACTGAGGTTGATGGTTTAAATTGTCTTTTAAATATAAAAGATGAAGTCAGTTGTGGCGCAGGAGCACAAACACGACTGGTCGTGGGTTAGATCCCCAGTCGGGGAAATGAATATATTTAGTTTCAATCATTTCTGCGCTCTAGCGAAGAAATGAAAATATTAAATATTAAGAGCGGATGCGGAACTCGACGCCGGACTTTTACCTTGGTGCCAGAACGATGAAATGAAAATATTTATAAATAATAATTCAATTCCCCGAGTGAGAATCGAACTCACAACCGCATTACAGTCGCACCCTAGTGCCCATGCACCATAACGACCTCAAAAAAAATACGCATCTCAAACATTATTCCGACATGAAGTACTGTCATACTTTTAAAAATCTTCGTAACATTTCACCCTCCGAATGGATATAATGCGGAAATGCAATTTCCATAAATTTTACACACCGTGAGCATAGTCCCCATCCGAAAAGATTGGACGTGACCACGTGATTATGACAAAGATTGCCGTGTTGACGGTTCACTGCCTTTATTATATATTGTAATACTCTAATTGAATCTGTGATTTTTTTACTATAATTTTGTACTTAGAATCTTATGTAAAAAGCGTGGATGGTTGCACAGAAGTTGCTGGAATCAGCAGTTTCTTTTAAATACCTATTATTACATTTTATAAAGGCAAAATCGAAAGATAACATGTGGACTACGGTCCGTATTTATAAGCCGCTCTCAAGACTGAGATCGATCTTGAGATACCGTTGTCATTAACAGATATATAATTTACAGTTACGGTTGATTTTTTTTGATCAAAATCATGGTAATAATTACAATTATAAGTTTAATAATATTTGTATAGCAGTTTGTATGCATAAAAAATAAATATTAAAGATAAAAATGAATTACGTGAAATAATTTAGAAGATAAAAAAAATGTTTTCAATTATGAATAGAAATTTCGCAGCGACCATCCGCGAGGACATATATTACTTTCATAGAAGCAACAAGGACGTGCGGTCGTAACAAACCAAATAAATTATAAAAAGAGATCTCGGGTATGAGACAAGGCTTTCCTTGGGACATGTCGTAAATTTTACGGTCGAAGAAATCCTTATTTTTCGTTGTCCGTGGTTGTGTTAGCAAACTATCCCTGTTTATGGGTAACAGTAAAATTTTGATCTAACAACGTATATTTTTTGTCTAATGTTTTTGGCAAAAAACGCCAAGTTTCAAAGTTTTTTTTTTTGATAGTTTAAAGATATTTAGATTTGTAACAAGATGAGTTTTGTTTGTAATTTACATAATTTTACTAGCTAGCTGTTCGCTGTCTGATTTTATGTATATAAAACATAGAATAATAGTTTATTTATTTTATTTTTGACACTTATTTTGTAATTTTGAAGAATCTTAGGAAAATACTATATCTATCATATTCAGATTTTAATAGAAATCCATTAATATTCCATAATTTTCTCTTTTTTTAAAGTAGTAAATTTTTTTAATTATCCCATTTTTACCTGCAAAACTGTACAGAAATAAATAAAACTTAAAAATAAATTCACCCAAGTACAGACCGAACCCATAACTATATGGCACTTCCTGCACCACTACTACTATAAAATGACGTCGCGTCAACTATAATTTTAAGTTACTTACTATACAAATTTAATTTGAACCTATTATCGACAATATGTTTAGTCTAGACGCTTCAATAGCTTTTAGTCTTAAAATAAGTGCTGTTCGTTTACAAATTATCAAATCATTCAGAAACAAGAAAATATTAAATATAAAATTTCAATTTACGAATTGTTACTAAACAATACACATACTCGTATTTTGTATCTTTTTCACAATTAAAGATATTCGCAACTGTAAGTAAATAATAGCAATATAATATATTCTATCCTACTAATATTATAAATGTGAAAGTTTATTAAGATGGATGTTTGTTCTACTTTCACACAAAAACTACTTAACGGATTTTTATTAAACTTTACAGCAATATAGCTTACACATTAGAATAAAACATAGGCTACAATTTATGTAATAATTTTGTATAAATTAAGCGGATGAAACCGTGTGTTTTTAATGAATTGAAAAGCTAGTTTCTTAATTATTTCGTCTATAAAGAAACTTTTTCATTTAATATAAGCGTATTAAAACTACTTATTCAAAAGTAAATTTTGAAAGAAACCTCACTAGAGAACCAGTAAAACGTAATCTTGCAACACCCTCAATTAAGGTACCATTTCCCATCCGCCTCAGAAATTTCTCTATTGTCTAAAATTTGTAACATATTAAAATTGCTGGACCGCGACAAACTTACTGTGGAATTATGAATATAATTTAATTAAGACATAGCATCACGTTTTATAGCAATTAGTCACACCATCCGTGGTTTGGGCGTCGTGGGTAATTTGATATCTTAATGGGTTTACGGCGGCTTTGGAATACCTCCTACTCTAGAGCGGCCAATCAGGTTCAAATGCAGTGCTTTAATGGCTTCGCTTACTCATCACGTATTGCTCACTTGTTGGGGTTCCGGCTTTTCTTCTATGTCACTTTATAGTATATAGGCTTATGTAATACAATACACAAAATGTATATAAAGTTTTAGTTATTTGTATCAAATAGTATAATATTATAAGTATCCCGCAGGGTAGGCAGAGGGAACCTAGTGTTAAGACACTCAGTTCCAAATTTTCCGCCTAATTCTGGAGGCATTGCGTGTTGAGTGGCGGAATTGAACGTCGCGCTTTGCCTCGACACCGGAGCGAAGAGATTAAAATATAAACTTCATTTCATTTCCTTGAATGGGGATCGAACCCACAACCAGTCGTGTTTGCAGTCACACACATATTCTCCTGCGCCACGACTAACCTCATACATCTTCAGCTCATACAACATGAAATACATTAGTATAGTAAATACTACTATGTATTTATTTATAGACTGAGAAAATACTAATATTAGAAAATGGTATTTTGGCACTGTTCTGTGTTAAAAGATGTATTTTAATCTTGGCAAAATACATGAACTAGTTGATGACATTAGTTGTGTAACTAGAATTTGTGTTATGAATATTTCATCAGCTTTGTGATTTCATAGATCTTTTATTTACGTTTTCGATTAAATTCTATTTTTTTGTCAGTTTCACCCTGTATCCCGCATGTGGCAAGGTAGACAAATGTAGCCTAGTTTTAAGACACTCCGCTACCCAGTTTCCACCGAATTATGGAGACTTTGCTTATTGAATGGCGGAACTCAACGCCGCGCTTTGCTTTGACACTAGTCCGAAAAAATTAAAATATTAAATAATTCATTTTTTGAGTGTGAATTCTGTCCTGTCCTCGTTTACAGTCACACGCTTGTCCATCTGCGCCACGATGGCCTAAATGAAATAAAACTATTGTGAAGCAAACTAAATATTAATGTAAAGCAACAAATTTGTATCCATTTTGTATCCATTCCAAAAATCATGCAGACGTAGACGGAGAGAGGAGAGTATGAGATTTTGCATTTAAAAAAAAACAATGCATAGAAGTTACATTAAAAAAAAAATAATTAAATTAGCTTCACGCTGTATCCCGCACGCAGCAGGGTAGGCAGAGGGAACCTAGTGTTAAGACACTCCGTTCCCCACTTTCTGCCGAATTCTGGAGGCATTGCGTGTTGAGTGGCAGAACTCAACGCCGCGCTTAACCTCGACACCAGAGCGAAGAAATGGAAATATAAATTTAAGTAAATATTTCATCTCCTCGAGTGGGGATCGAACCCACAACCAGTCGGTTTTGCAGTCACACCTCGTGCCGCTGCGCCACGACCGGCCTCAAGTTACATTAACTTAATAAAATAAGTAAAACACAAACTACCAAACATTTGATAATACACACTATTGGATTTTTAAAATGACATACACGTTGCTATGGCAACGTGTGTACGCGTCAACGGGTCCTCTAGTTTAGTAAACAAGAGGCTTTACAGAGAGAGTACAATTAATTTGTACAAATATAATACAAAAAAAAGAAAACATTGTATCTTCTTTTTGTTTTAATTTTAAACGTTTAAAACATCTTATCTAAGGAACAAGCAAAACAAAAAGTACCCTACTGTCCGTCACGGTAGGCGTGCTAATAAGCTCCTTACGTCAGTTAGCAAGCCCAGTATTATTTTTCTAAAAGATAGCATTGCTGGAGATTTCAATGTAATTGCCCCGGTTCCTTCAAGGGGCTGACAGCTGAAAGGGCACTCAGTGACGTGCTTATTGTCTGAACGCCCACGGTTTACCTTATTCAAACATTTAGGATTTTTTTTCATTTAAATATTTGCCTGGCAATACTCGGTAATGAGCGGTTTGTTTGTATGAAATCTTAGCTTGGCATAATATCATAATATTATTTCAATTTTACAAGTAAATAATAAGAATTATGTACCACTGTTACTTTATTATAAAAAAAAATCAAATCATTCAAGGCAGAGGAAACTTAGTGTTACGACACTCCGTTCCTCACTTTCAGCTAAGTTTTCTAGGCATTGCGTGTTGAGTGGCGGTGCTGAACGCCGAGCTAATGCTTTTTTGCTACAACGAACAAATATTAAAAAATAATAATATATTTCCCAAAGTAGGAATCGAACACAATCGTCACGTTACAGTGACACTCTCGTCCCCTGCGCCACGACGACTCTATATACTATAGTATATTATTCGACTTACAAATTTAACTATAGGCGTCTATTTCTAAAATAACTAAGATCCAACGCAAACTTAACGTTTACTTTAGCCCGCCGTTTACGACGTAAAATTATGGTATGGAGTAATATTTTTTTTATGATCTGTCGGGGCCTTCAGTCTAACAGAAAATGTTTCAATAGTTATAAAATTAAATTGTAGCTGTAAAATGTCGTAATTAATGAAACCAAATTACTTCTATACTGAATAAGAAATCATTAGTTTTTTTCTAACAATCATATCGATTTACATTTTAAATTGATTAGTCTGTTTTGGGGTTTTTATAATTTATGACTGCGACGAGGCCGTCGTGGTGCAGTGGAACAAGTGAGGGGCTGTAAGCGTGATGGTTGAGGTTCGATTCCTAATTTGAATTTTATTTATTAATATTTTCAGTTCTTTGCTCTGGTGATAAGGCAAAGCGCGGCGTAGAGTTCCGCTACTCAACACGAAATACCTCAAAAATTCAGCAAATAATAGAAAACGGAATGTCTTAAAACTAGTTTCCTCTGCCTTCCTGTAGGATACGACGTGATCATAAATACTTCAAACTGTTTATATATATGTGGTTATACAGATATTATCGGCTGTCTATATGTTCAGAATTCCAAAGAAATTGTATGACAGAGCGAAAAAAAAAACAAAAATGAGACCATTCTTGAGAGTAACTTGATATTGCTCATTCGGTTGTTTTCCGGCTGTTTGGGTATAAGATTACAAGCAATTTATTTCAATATGGCAATTGAATTTACGAACTGCTCTCAAACAGTTTAAGCGGATTTTATAGTCCTTTGTGTTTTATTTACTCACAATCGCTTTAATACGAGTCAATATTGTATCGGATTCTGTAATAGATACTCCGTACGAGCGAGTACGTGCGTAGGCTGCTGCAGCTAGGAATTTATTTTGCATGGTTTTTTTTTTGGGTCACGCTGTATCTCGCATACAGCAGGGTCGGCAGAGGGAACCTAGTGTAAAGATACTCCTTTCACCATTTTCCGCCGAATATGTTTTATTTTACGTGTTTTATGATTTATATGTGTGTCTTAATTCGAGGCTAGTCGTGGCGCAGAGGCACAAAGTGCGCCTGTAAATCGACTGGCTGTGGGTTCGATCCCCGCTCGAGGAGATGAAATATTAATTTACATTTATATTTTCATTTCTTCGCTCGCTCTGGTGTCCAGGGGAAAGCGCGGAGTTGAGTTCCGCTACTCAACGCGCAATGCCTCCAGAAGTTGGCGGAAAGTGGGGAACGGAGATTCTTAACACTAGGTTTCCTCTGCCTACCCTGCTATGTGCGGGATACAGCGTGAAGTTGAAAAAAAAAGTGTGTCTTAATCTTCATAATTAAATTGAAATGTGTGTCTTAAGATTTTTAATGTCCGTGGCTAATGTTTATGGATTGATCGACTACTAAAGCAATAAATATCTAATTTTTATATTTACAACTTCCAACTGATACAAAAGATATTCAAATGTGTGAAACTGGTATGGCGCGGTTATTATGAAAGCTATCGTTTAGTCTTTTATTACAAATTTATAATTATAGTAGTTATTTTAATTAGTTATATTAATATAATTAGGACTGTCTATAATGACGATACATAATCTTGGCTGTATTTCATACTTTATATTCATCTTGTAAAATTATAAAAATAATTATCGAGGCATAGTGCCACAAGGGTGCGATTTTAAACGCGACAGTTGTGGGTTCGATTCCCACTCGCAGCAATGAAATCTTTAATATTATCATTTCTTCGCTTTGTTAGTTGTGGCGCAGCGGCACGAGGTGTGTGTAAAACCGACTGGTTGTGGGTTCGATCCCCACTCGAGGAGATGAAATATTTACTTAAATTTATATTTCCATTTCTTCGCTCTGGTGTCGAGGTTAAGCGCGGCGTTGAGTTCTGCCACTCAACACGCAATGCCTCCAGAATTCGGCAGAAAGTGGGGAACGGAGTGTCTTAACATTAGGTTCCCACTTCCTACCCTGCTGTGTGCGGGATACAGCGTGAAGCTGATTTCTTGGCTTTGGTGATGAAACAAGGTGCGGCGGTGAATTCCACCACTCAACACGCAATGCCTTCAGAAATCGGAGCAAATTTAGGAACAGCCATGTCTTCATGAAAATGGAGTGTTTTAACACTAAGTTTCTCAGGCTCCCTCTGCCTTTCCAGCTACGTGCAGGACACACCGTAAAGCTACAAAAAAAACCAAAGAAATATGTAAATGAATATATAAATAAATAGACCAGTTACTGTACTTTTACCCACGAACACTTGGCAAGACACGTCCTATACTGTGCCACAGTACTCCTAACTTTAATTAACACTATCCAAATACGAACGAAAAAGCGAATGAAACTTAAATCAGCTTGAAATTCAATTTTAAATTCAATTATGTTTTTATCTAAAATGTCCTATATTTTTCCCATTTCCTCAATTATCTATATCGTTACAATTATCGAGCGATTGCGGATGGCAGATTGCAATCTCCTTTAGGTTAGTTTAATCCACGGATTTATGGGTCCCGCTACCACACTTTAATACCTTCTAGAAAAACTAAATTGCTTTCCTGAACTTCTGTAACAAGATTTCTCATTTGGGTTTAGAGAAAACTTACATTTGAGGAAGTTTTGCCGGTAGTTTATCATTTCTCTGGTCAGAAATGTTATGTGGATATAATTTAATTTTGTGTTTGTTTATTTTAGTACCTACGTTATTAATATTTATAATTTTAATATAAATTTTGTCGGGTTTTTATGATATTTAATGATAATGTATGTATGTATATCCTAAAATATTTTTTAGGAAAATTATGATATTTTCATTACATCTTATAAACACCTTTACTGCGGAACCGGCTTATATCGGTCCGCTGGTACTTTCAGTTGGTCCGGATAAAGAATATTATGTCCTCTTGCTGGTGAGGAATAATTATCTCAGGAATGTGTGTGAGTTTGACTGAGTCAAATATATGTTTCAACTTATGGTCAAAATTGTAGATATTTTAAACCGAATTCCTAAAATGATCAAGTTTTAATTCGACTGTATTTTTTTTAAAAGCCTAGTCAAAAGTTCTGTAGTTACACAGAACTTAAACCGATTTTAACGATCCTTTTTTTTATTTGAAAGCGGGTGGTCTCTTTTTAATTTAGTACATTTTTGACAATGCTATCCATAAGAAAATTTTATAAGTATTTAATTTGCATTCAGTATGTGCGCGACAAAAGTACGAATAATTCAATATAACGAAAATCTATTTCGATTATTCTTTTTTATCGAAAAATATACACTTCAAGGGTTGTTTGATGAGAGTTTGGTTAGGTTCCGATTATGGGATCCGATTGAAATCGATTTTTTTTTGATAAACATTACTCATCACACATCACTTTGACCCACAACTCACTGACAGTGACAGTCAAAAACTGATCAGCGGTAGGTCTTTATCAACCCGCTGTCCCAACAGGTGACCCGATGCATCGCAGAGCACACGCGTTGTTATTTAGTGTTTTGTCTTTATTTACACTAGCTCTGTATAATTGACGATGGCAAACAATGAGAGAAGAATACAAATTTTACCAAAAAGAATAATTATTGATAGTGGCAGCAGTGAAAAAATGTTTTTCAATAAATTCGGAAAAACAAGTACTACCCAAAGATAGTGATCATGTCCTCGAGATGAGCGCTAAGCGGAAGATGGACGGGTAGTATCTTTCGAAGCGCGAAAGAAATGGAGTAAAAAAATTACAATGTCATTATTTTTTATTTTTATGAATGGGAAAATCTTATATTTTGTCAAAAAAATAAATACAAAAGAAATGAAAGACAACAAAAAACACGTGTTAGAGATCAAATAAGCAATGGATTTGCAAGCTTTTATAAATAAACTCTATTCCCAGTACCTATGTCAAAGATTTAAAACAGAGAAAAAAAAAGTTTGCATACATTCCATAAATATTTAAATATTTTTAAACTACAATTACTTAAAAAAAAACAAATTAACCTACAATAGCAAATATGACCAGGTTTGTGGGTACACGTTCTCACCGCTAAAGCCGTAAAAACACTAATAAGATTGATAAACTCAAATAGAAAATCGTTTGCTTTACCTTTTAAGCTTTATTAACATACATTACGTTTATCCGGCCTCGAGTTTACTAGCTTATTCTTATTAGAGCATTCAACTTCCAATCTCATCATACAGAGGTATACGTACCCAGGCCTTTTGATCTATTTTGATCTAAAAAAATATAGATTTCTCATAAAACCTTCCACGCAATAAACCTATTTACGTCATTTATATTAAGGTGTGGTTTAGAAATATTATAGAAATTTAGCTCAATAGTATATATCTATAATCTGAAATATTATTTATATCAATGACATTGTGTAAAATAAAAATAACGTTTTTAATATTTTTTACCATTTTTAAAGTAAAGTTACAATTAGGAAAAAAAATACTTATTAGGGAAGTATTAAGGATTTGAACCCGCGTCTATTTGGTATCCGTACAAGCGCTCTGACCAACTTGAACGTATGGCTTAATAAGTATAATAATGAATTTTATCAAAATGGTAATGTACATATATTATTTTTTTTTTAAACTAAACTCACTAAAACCATTATGACGTGGCGTTGTGGTGCCCCAACGAGTAAACGGAGTCATCACACTCGTAGCACACCGGCGACATCAAAGCAAGCGTGCCCCGTCATAATATGCACCAGCTTGAATGTCAGGACCCCAAATCCCTTTTAACCTAGCGCTCTAGGTGAGGACGTACTGCCTCCACCGTGACTAGGTGCCGCCAGGGACCCCAAATCTGGGTGGGAGGGACTCCTACGCGGGCCGTGGAATAGTAGAGCCTCAGTCTTGAGCATTGAGACCCTCAGGGCCAGCTTTCACAACCCACTTAATATGAGTATCAAAAAAAATGGTGAGTTAGGTTATTTGGTTTGTAAAATACAGTAAACCATAAAAAATATCGAGAAAACTATCTTGTAAAACGTTTTATTTTTATTAATATTTTATTTTAATAAATACGAACTTTTTCTTTTTTAGATTTGCACATTTTCGCACAGCAAGTTCCTTGTTACTAATTCAAAACATTCTTTGATGATTTTTTTGATTAATTTCATTAACAGATGGAACTCCATGACACCAGCGGTAGTACCAGAGCTCGGAAATATGTAACTTAATTATAATAATATCCCTGAGTGGGAATCGAACTCACAATCAATGTTATTATGTATTCAGACGCTGTCCTTACTGATATATTTTTGCTATAACCCTATAATATAATTTAATATTTCGGTCCAAAAATCTAAAAACCTAAACACTAAGCTGCAATAAATTAATTAATTTAATCGTGAATAACGTATTATTTATTATCAATACATTATAATATTCACTAGCCAATAGATTTTTATCACACAAAATAAATTTTATTAAGTATGCAAATCCATATCGTTTGCACGTCGATCAACAAATTAACGTTATTTTATGTACATATATTGCTAAAATTTATAATGCGATATATAATTTGAGGCCAGTCGTGGCGCAGGGGCACAAACGTACGTGTGACTGTAAAATCGACGGGTTGTGGGTTTGATCTCGAGGAAATTAAATATTTGTTTACATTTATATTTTCATTTCGTTGCTCTGGTGTCGAGGCAAAGCGCGGCGTTAAGTTCCGCTACTCAACACGTAATACCTCCAGAACTCGGCGGAAAATGGTGAACGGAGTGTCTTAACATTAGGTTCCCTCTGCCTACCCTGCTCTGTGCGAGATACAGCGTGAAGCTGAAGACAAAGTGTACTCAAGAATCAATTGCCATAAAAAGTTAATGTTTTTTAAAAAATATTGTACTCGAGATAATAACTTTACTTTTAAAGCAATTACTATCCTTTGTTTAAAACCTAAGGAACTTTGTTATTATTTTATACTTCTGTCAATTACACGGCCCAATGAGTTGGCAAGTTGTTGGTGCTACCTACCGCAAAATCAATATTGAGCGCTTGAATTAAAAAAAAATGTTATTACATTTCTAACCTTTTTTCATAGTTTTTAGATTAATACGTAATTTGTTGTCATTGACTCTGTAACGTAGCGTTAACTATAAAGTTTCGACAAGGAACAGTTGGGGATTCAAATCCTTATCGAAACAATACAATTATACTTATAACTAAGTAGGAAAAAAATACTTATATATTTTAAAAGGAAAATATTTATTTAGCAACTTATAAAAAAAATTACTTAAACCTAAGGAAACTCGAACCCGCGTCACTTGAAAACCGTCCACAGCTAAGGTGACTGGACACATTTATTGTAGAAAAAATACATATATTACTTTCAATTATAAGAGCCACCGTTAAAGATCAATATAATATATTTTCATTACAAGAATAACACGTTTAACTTGAGAGAAAGAATGTAATACTTGAGAGAATATCGCAATATATCTAATTAAGCCTACTTGGAATAAAATAAACTTATACTTTCAATTATATTAAGTATATAGTTAATTCTGGAGGCATTGCGTGTTGAGTGGCGGAGTTCAACGCCACGCTTTGCTTCGACACCACAGCGAAGAAATAAAAAATATTTAATAATTTATTCCCTCGAGTGGAAACGGAACTTACAACCTGTCGCTTTTATTTTTTACTTTACATTGGTGCCACTAAAATTTGGCGGGATGTCGGGACGGAAGTGTCTTAATAACAATAGAGTCCTAACACTAAGTTCCCGAGTTTCCGCTGTCTTCCCCTTTATGTCCGGGATACAGCGTGAAGCTAAAAAAGTGAAGCTAATAAATCAAATAGTATTTAATAGTTATTAAGTACTCGTAAATGTTTGTAAGATAAATTACACGGTAAGATACACAGTTTATATACTTCAGATAATTATTTAGATATTATTAGACATTACACTGAGCTGGTTGTTTATGTTATTAAAATGGCATTCGAGTATAATAGGTACTATATACTATGTACTACTACGAGTACATCAACTTAATTATAAAAGTATTGCGTGGTATGAGTAAAATAAAAGGAATAGTTATTTAGCTTCATTATTAACAAATAGTTGCTTCCATACTTACATTGTAAGTTCGAAAGTAACTCTGTCTATCTGTCTGTCTGTGACGCAATCACAGCAAAACCGCTGATCCGATTGTGATATAATTTCATATGGAGATACGTGAGGATCTTGGGATGAACATAGACTACTTCTTCCTCATATTTGTAATATTGTTGATTATTATTTTTTTATGTTAGGAATTTCTTTTAGTTATTTGCCTTATTTTGTTTGTTCGTTTTAATTACTAAGGTATTTTTCTAATATTAAGAATTTTGTTTCCTTATTTACTTACTTTATTAAGGCTCATATTTTCATAGAATCAAGACTAGTAGTCTTATTGAAAACTGAAAATGTTTTCATACATAGATATATTTAATAAATATCCGTATAGTTTAAGCGCATAGATTCTCTAGCATCTACATAAATTAAAGATAAATTAAATTATTATTATCTTACAAGTTGTGACGAATAGATAAAATAATATTTAGTAAGAAGCAATTTTTCATATCCTAGTTTGCTTGGTAAATATTAAAATATATTTCTAAGTGTCTTCATAACAGCCTAAATTTATTTTACATTATATTAACTGTTTTACGTTTACCAAAAAAAAAACAGTCCAAATACTCTTAATTGTATATCATTAAAAATTAAAAGCTTTCATATAAGAACAGCCATTTTAATCGCTATTTTAAAAAATCCAAGCGTGAATTCTAGAATGTAGTTAATAACTTAAATGTCCATTGAATATCATATATTTAACAATGAAATTTACTGTAATCCTTCGATTTCGTACAATACGTATAACTTAAACTTAAACTATAAATATTGTTCCATATAAGGCGGTCTCTTTTGTGTGCACAAATATAATTAAATTCTGTGGATTTAAGTATACAAGCCGCCGCGTTCAAAGAAAAGAAGCAATATTTACAATTTTTCGTCAATATTCAATAGGATTACGTAACCAGTTCCAGGGAAACACAATAGTTGAGCATATTTGGACGATTTTGGCTTTTATTGTGTTAAAGCGATTACTGCAGTCTTTTTTCTGCTAAGAAACCGGCTACATTGCGTCAGGCCGGTCATTATTGAAATGTCTGTCTTGAGACCACCCGCGACATACAGATAAGTAGTTAGAGCAGCATTTTTTGCAGTTCCAGAGATATACACACAGTCCGAATAGATAACCAGCTTTAAAATGACTCATCGTGCGAAAATATTTCGTGTTTGTTGATTTATATTTATTACCAGAAATTATAGTTTGTATTATTGAGAATTATTAATTAATATACGTAGTATTATAATATTTCAATTGTTATTTATTTTTTTATTATTCATTTAAATAAAAGAAACTCATTTACTAATACATACAGTAAATTCATAATTATTAATATTAAATCTTTAATGTGTTTAATATTACTATAGATAATAAACGATATCCAAATGCAGACTGCTTAACGTTCGAATCGGCTGTATCGCCTAGGGAACGTTGGTGGGCTTTGGAGAGACTATTTCAAACATTTTACAAATTGCAGAATTGTTGGGGACAACGCGACATCGACGATAACGAATAACGATAGATCGGTTCTCGGTAAGTCGTTCACTCATTAATCATTTCTTGTATAAAATTGGTAAGTGCTTGTAAAATTTAAATTAAAGTGCTTTGTTCTAACTTTCTCTATTATTTTTTTATTAACGCTGTATTCTAGTGGGAAGAGTAGTGGGGATAATTTTCAAGATATTGCTTGTAGAGTGGCGGAAATTAACGCCACACTTTGTCTTGTTACCAAAACGAGGACATGAAAATATTAAATAATTTATTCTTACAGAATATCCCGAATGGGATTTGAACCCACAATCGTTCGTATTTTTACACGACCGATTGTCACAAGCTGCGTTACGACATCCTCTTATAAATCTAGTAAAAGTAAATAAGCTTTGTGCTGTTATTATGGTGCTACGAAATATAGAGTGATGAAATTTTCATAGAAAGTTTACAAATTTCTCAATAAATTTTCACATACATTATAGACTGAGATCCCAGGACCCCCAGACCTATCTCATTTTATCAAAGCTGTAAATTTTGAATCTTATATATAGATAAGACGGTATGTGTACTTACCAATTTGAAAGTGTGGCTCTTTCAGAGGCAGGGCCAACTAAAGTACGCAAGTATTAAGAATATGTATATGTTTTTAAGAAAAATGTAATAAATATATTTACGGTTGCCATTCTTTACGTGGGCCTTTACTCCCTCCAGATATCCTAAAGGTTGCTTAAAATTGGGGCACTCTACGCTATCTAGTATAACGTATATTGCGACTCAATTCTACATATATTATTCACTGGACTATTTCAAGATCCCTTATAAGCACCCAGACCAATCCGATGGCTCAATTATCCTCCCAGATAGATATGTACCTTTAGTTGCTAAAATAACGTAAGTCTGGGGTCCCTGGGATCTTAGGTTACTATTACCTATATTCGAAAAGTTAATTGAAGTTTGACGCTACAGTGGCGCAGTTAAAATGCCTGACTGAACGTGTTGAATGGGTTTATATTTTGTCCGGGAATATTTGGCTAGGCGTTGAGAACTGTTGAGAGGCGGAGCTAAGCACCGCATTTACTTTTGCCAGATCGGGTAAATTGAGATAATTAATTTCAAGTCTACGAGTGAGAATTGAACAATCATCGCCTTTTCAGTCAGTTACTCTCTTGTTGCATCACGAGATCTTAAGTGAAATATTTATATTTAAATATAATCTATATTTTCTGGTCTAGTTAGACATAAAAAACAAAAGAAATGTATTATATAATAATAAGGATCATTGATTTTCTCGATTTAAAACATTTTAAATGAATCTGTTTAATCGAATATAATCGAGCTATATATATAATATAGCTTTATATATTTTTGGTTGGTGTAACCCGACGTTTCGAATACTTTACAAAAGCCCGTGGTCTCGTCTCATGTACTGCCTTAGATTCTTCGAAAATGAGCTGATTGTATCTTACCTCTAGTGTAGTAGGTTCGAGACTTCAAAGTTTTTAACAGTGGATTTCAAGTGTTAAAAATCTCCAACTGACTTTTCTACTGAAATCTTTTTGTATTTCAATAACCTCACAGATGATTCTAGGAATATGTCAAATCTTCCCGGCTAGAATGTGAGGCTTATTGAACCTCATGTGATGATTGGGTTTATTCGCTGTATACTCACACACAACATTCTTGTATAGAAGATACTGGCTTTTAAGAAATCGTTGGCGGTAGCTTAATATAATAATTATTTCAACTGACAGACGGATGCCACTTAGGTCTACCACGACATGTGACCATGGACTTCTACAGTGTTCGAAATATTGGGATTCTAAAAATGTATAATACGAAATATGCTGGAATAATCCAATTAAAAAGTTTCATTTAACACATTGTTATTGACAATGTGTTAGACGTAAGTTAATTGGCCCAATCTTTTAATCATCAGTAAACGCATCAGTTAACAAACGCTACTTTAAAAATATCTAGCAATTATGAAATCAATGAAACGTGAACTCTAATTTTGAAATTACGATATATACGATGGCGTACAACATGATAATAGTATCATTGAAATAGGAAAATAGATAATTAGAATAAAATCAGCTTCACGCTGTATCCCGCACACAGCAGGGTAGATGAAATGGTAGGAAGGAACCTAGTGTTAAGACACTCCATTCTCCACTTTCTGAAGAATTTTCGAGGCATTGCGTGTTGAGTAGCGGAACTCAACGCCGAACTTTTGCCTTGTTGCCAGAGCGAAAAAATGAAAATATTTTTAAGAAATAAATTTTTATTATTTATGAATTAAATGTTATCTTTAAAATAATCAAGAAATACAGTAGAATCATACAGAACAGACTTGTTTTTGTATTCTTTACACTATACATACATCTTCCTCATATATGCCGCTGCCTTATACAATTAGAATCTAACGACAATATCTAATCAAAATATCTAAGAAGCTGGGTAATATTTATTTTGGACAGTAAATAGTACATATATATCTGTTTAGAAAACGTATAAGAATGTGAACGTAGCGGGACTCGAACTCGCGCCTCCTGGAAACCGACCAGGAGGAGACAGGAGGAGACCTGGTTGGTTCCCATGTTTTAATAAAATACCCATATATATAATACTTCGAAAGTCTACACATCTTAAAGTTCAACAATTTTAAAGTTCCTCATGACATCTACAATATAAATAGATTAAATGTTATAAATAAAAATCTTGATGCATCTCTTCAATTGTGCGCTCGGAATAAATCGAATAACTCCGCATTTGCTGTCGCTGGCAAATGTGTCTTCATTCACGATGGCGCTCTGCGGGACTGGGAACCTATAGAGCATTTGTATTTAAATATTGAAATATAAATAATAATAATAATAAGCTGCTATTTTGAATACTTGCCGTACTGTAAGAAAATTTCTATCGTCATCGAGTACTTAGTAGTTAGGTCTTGTTGCTAGTTATCATATATTATTCCTGAAGAATACCAACCCAAAAATTGCTTGGCTATGTGCTCGCAATTATTGGTTAATATACCCCGATTATCTGGGAGATCAAAAATGTTACAAAAAAATAATATAATAATAATATTAATATTTATTAAATTAAAATTTTCCTACATAACAAAAACTTAAATTGGTAATAACTGCATTAGTATTAAACTGTGTTGCAGCTATTAACTCCCACCTCGCAATCGTCCTTTAATATAATATATAACTAATTTTACAAACAAATAAAATGCTGCGATCGATAGTGAAATATTGATGTGAAAATGAATAAGTGAATGAAGAAAACAGCTTTTTCAGTATAAAAGGCAATGGTTATTAGTTTAATTATCTTCGAATGTCATATACGATAATTGTTTTTGGATATGTTTTTTACTTTTTTCTCAGCTTCTCCTGTATGTAACAGGGTAGACAAAGGTAGTCTAGTGATCCAACTTCCCATTATTTTTCGAATCCTAGATGTATTGCCTGTTGAGTGGCGGAAGTAAACGCCGCGTTTCGCCTTGACACCAGAGCAAAGAACTGAAAATATTGAACATTTCATTTCTTCGAATGGAAAATGAACCCACCACCTGTCATTTCGCTATGACATTTTTCAAGAGTTCTAAAGTAGCTATAATTGAATGGATCGTAATTTAAACTCATAAGTAATAATAACCAACGCAGTATAAATTAATGTGCACTTATAACTCCATAATATAAAGAGAAATAAAATACAATGTGGTCTTGACAGACGTGAACAGGTTCAACTAAAAATAGTCTACATTAGATTTAGTAGGAAACCGATGCACAATACGTCGTTATTGAAACTCGTTTTATTTGTACTGAAGATTAATAATTTTAATGATATATTTTCAATGCTTATTGATATTTTTTTGTATTCAATATTTTAATTATAAATATCTTTTATTTATACGTTCATATAATGAACGTGGAATAAAATGATTGATAAAAAACAGATGCAGACAAAAGCCACTCTATATTCCATTGTTCCATATGACAGACGTGGACAGGTTTGAGTAAAAATAGTCTTTCAATACTAGCGCTACCGACTGATGGACACTGCACTCAATGAAATACACCTATCAGCAACAGACTAGCAGTAATAAAAGGAACTGTCGATGTCGAGTGACGATGTCGCGATAGTAGATGTACAGCCAAAACAAAAATTAGAGAACATTTGCATTTCAAATATATATATTTATATTTATTTTTGATGATTTATGTTGTAGCATTTAAGAAAGATGTCTCTAAAGATGAGTAGAATTATTTATTTATATCTTAAATATATTTTTTATATATTTACATATTCATTGTTTTGCGCTCAAATTCTATTCATGGAATGATTTTTATTTAAAACTAGCGACTTACTAGCGGCTTCTTTCACCTGAACTACACAATTATTTATTTACTAACCTGAATTATTTTTTTGATCTAATAAAATTATAATTTTAAGAACAATATCAATACACTAAAAACTAAAATTTCAGATAATTTAATAAAACATTTATTATGTATCAAACTCATCGTACAATCTACTTTATATTGACATATTTTTTATTTATGACCTAATTTAAATAAAATAAACACTAAATACTAAGGGAAGCCTTGCCAAAAAAAGGAAATACAATAGTGTAAACTGGATTTAAATCGCTTAAATCGCTGTATAAATGCACAGGCAAAAAGAGAAACAGACAAAAAAAATCAAAATCATTGTTTTGGGCTCTATTACATTGTTGAATGTCTCCAATAACAATTTTTATCGCATATCTTTCACGTACAGACATCGCTCAATTGTGATTTTAATATAAGCATAGCTGTTCTTATCAGTGAATGGAATGAACATTCCCCAGGTTATTATTTCTGAGGAAGACCTAATTAACTGGAAATTAATAATTGACGTCGTTATTTAATTAAATCTATTCAGAATCAAACAACGAACAATTAAAAAATAAAACATCATTAGGTACCTCTGAGCAAAAAAAAAAATAGAAAAAAAAAGAAATAGAACCTATGTTAAAATAGGCATCTCTATTACCCTTTCAATGGGCTACTGTATGACAGACGTGGACGGGCTTGATTAAAAACAGTCTTAAGTGCAATTGGTAGACTGACGGACAATGCGTTCATTATTGAGACACGCGCATCTGTGCGCCTAGATACCGGCCAGGCACTTGCAATAAAAAGTTATAGTCCCCACTCGTCAGGATGAAAAATTAAAAGCGTTTCTTCCCCATTCACCGGAAACGAATGTTGGAAAAAAAATAATAATAATAATAAATAAATGAATTTGAATCCACAACCAGTTCATTTTGTTAGACACGTTGCAACTAACCTTTAAAAATCATTAGCAAAACAAAGAAAACTCCAGAATTCTTAATTTGTAATTCAACATATACACATTGAGGCCAGTCGTAAAACCGACTGGTTGTGGGTTCGATCCCCACTCGAGGAGATGAAATATTTACTTAAATTATATTTCCATTTCTTCGCTCTGGTGTCGAGGTTAAGCGCGGCGTTGAGTTCTGCCACTCAACATGCAATGCCTTCAGAATTTGGCAGAAAGTGGGGAACGGAGTGTCTTAACACTAGGTTCCCTCTGCCTACCCAGCTATGTGCGGGATACAGCGTGAAGCTGATTTATTTATTTTAACATACACACTTCTTTCTACTTTATTCATAGAATTATAGTGAACGAGTTCTCAATATACGTACATATATTATGATTAATAAAAATACCGTTAAGTAAAAATTAAAAATGCAGTTGAGTGGGTAGGAACCCGCCTGGAAGCGGTCCGTTGTAAAAAACGTGACTACAGAAATATATGCATAGCTTTAAGCGGATTTAAGAGAACGTATGGGAGTGTGTGCAATTTTATTAAAACTGCGCCAAATTTTGGAATTTCGACGCCAGTTATTTAGAAGAAAAAAAGATTTGCCGTAACAAAAGTGCACCAGTTCGTGAGGTATTGATTGATTTTCATTTTATTTTTTCGGTACAGAAACAAGGTTTTCAATTTTGGGTTATAAATGTTTGTTAGCGAGCACGAGAGCTTTTAATCACTTCATGCTTCCGCAAATGCAAGCTAACAGCCTGCACTATAGCTATTCTACATATCTACAATACTAGTAATATAAACACACTGCTTTTAGCTATATAATATGATTTACGAGTTGAATTCAAACAATTTACATTATCTCCAATGTTAGTGAATCGCCATTCTATAGTAGCTGAAAAACAACACAAAACAAGACCTAAAGATCAGCATTCGACCGAAATAGTGTTGGACAGTATTCAAAACTCTTTGGAATCACTATACTATTTGTTCTCTTCGTCCATTCAGTAACTCAACGCGCCTTTGTAATCTGTTGCAAGTGGAATTCAACAGTTATTAGAAGATTATAAATTTCAAACGTCTCAGCTTAAGATATCCGTTTACAGCCCTTATTGGAACTTGCGCGTGGTAGTTTTAGATGTTATTTATTATCTGTTAGTTTGGTGTCTATCGAATGTATTTGGAAGTCCGTGTCGTAAACCTTTTGTCTAATTCTTAAACTAATATTAACAATTTTATAACCTATCTAGTTTGCTTTGCCTTTGAAATTTTACTATTTCATTTTATGAGAAAACCGTTTATTGGGCGCTAAAAGAGTACAGAAATAGTAAATTTAATTGATTTCTTGATTTCCTGATCTCGATTAAAATAAAATTGGAATTTATAAAATACAAGTTTAATTGTGATTAAAAAAGAAAATTGAGCTGTACCTGTATAATTATGAACCATTTATTTTGTTAGGTAATAAAGGATTTTACTATCTCTCTTACTTGAAGTGGTTTTTCAATTACAACATTTTAGCGCCCGTAATGAACTGCTTTAAGTATTTTGAGGGTTCCGTACCTGAAGGGTAGTATTACTAAGACTCCGTTGTCCATATCATCGTCAGTCAGTCGATCGTCAGTATGTTTCTGTTGCAGCTATAATAACACATACTAAAAAAATGAATAAAATGAATATTTCATTCTTCGCCGCGGCTACCATACAATCGATAACATTTTTTGCCGTTTTTGGTGTTCCGTACCTCAAAACGAAAAAACGCACCCTAATAAGATCACTTTGTTGTTTGTTTGTCCATCTGTCAAGACCATTTATCTCGAGAACACGAGTGAGAAAATATTTTCACAAAATTTTAATTTAGAAGTATAATATCAAAGAAAAAAAATACTACAAACTTACATTTGTAGTTCATTTCATTGAAAATGAGTGAATTTTATTGAATGAGTAAATTTCATTGAAACGGGAAACTTAAGTTAACTATTATAAGTTGTATTTTCCATTGACCTACAATCCAGGAATTGGTACGAAACCCGCTATTGTCGTGTCGGGGAACACTTTATGCGCAAGCCCAACTCGCAGTTAACCGGTTTTATTTAGTTTTATGTCCCACAATTAGCGAATTAGCGTGGTCACTCCACTCACATTAATTACGGAAAAAAGGAACACTACAAGTGATAAACCAAAAGTTAATACACTCGCTTAATCTGATTCGTATTATTGCAGTCGTAACGCAACATTCCAAAGGATTTATTACAAAATAGCTGTTAAGAAAGTACTTTAGGCATCGAAAGGCTAAATCTGTAAAATGAAGAACTAGAATGTTTTAAACGAAGCATGATTTATCGAGGCGGCTCGGTTTGAGCCAGTCCTCGCCTTTGATGCTTACACAAAACATCGGTTCGTGCAAAATGGAATTCTAGTTTCACACGCAACAAATGTACTCAATATCTGATGAACTTTGCCGAGTGCCGGCTGGTCGGCCTATCTAAATATAAAGATGCTTAATATATATGCTTGAGATAATGTTATTGTATGTAATATTACTAATAAGATATATAAATGTTTTAAATGTTTTTGAGATTTTGTTGTTTTTTTTTCGTGCATTTTGTGATAACTTACAAAATCCAGAAAATCCACCTAGTGGCAGAGAAAATATGAGTTTTAAAAGGTTCTTTCTTTTACTCATTTAGTCTGATACATTGTAAACGTATTTTTTTACTAAATTTGTTTATATTTTTTAATAATGTGACTATTTTTTGCAATTAGCAGCAGGCACGTGTTTTTACTGCACATGGAGATTATGGATACTATAGATATATAGCTATATATAAATTTTGATATTTCAGTCTATCTGACTAAAATATAATTTATAGTTATTTGAAATGAGAGGGGAAATGGAGAGAGAAATACAAACAAAGGTACAAAACATTATCAGGAAAACATAAGTAATTATTTTACCGAGTAGCGATTCGAACTCACAGGTATCTCTCACTTGTACATTGGCACTGTCCTACTACGCCACGAAGACATCATAAATATTTTATACCATATTTTTTTATTATTTCACGCTATATCCCGTCTAAAGCATAGGTAAATAGACGGAACCTAACGCTAAAAAACTCTCCATTTTCCGCCCAATTTTCGAGATATATATTGAATATTGAAGCTTAACGCCACACATTGTCTTTTTACCAGAGCGAGGTAATGTAAATAATTCATTCCCCTGAATAGGAATCGAACCCACAACCGTAATATTTACAGTCAAGCGTCATGTCACTGCGCCGCAAAGGCCTCATGGGCATACTGATATTAAAATAATATATATCTATACAACATAATAAATTTTAATATATTCGTAAATATTCATCAACAGCCGTTTCGATGTATACTGTAGATTTAGAACTCCAATATGCAATAGACTTGCCTCTGGACATAATTATTTTGATTCCCTTGCGTGGCTAACACGATTCCGAGCAATACTGGCCCCTAAATGATTTTGTTAGTGAGCGAACTTCAGAGAATACTCAGTTAAGATTTATATTATGTAAAATAAAAATATCTGCGCCAGCGCAGGGGCACAAGGTGTGACTGTAAAATCGACTGGTTGTGGGTTCGATCCCCATTCGAGGAAATGAATTATTTATTTACGTTTATATTATCATTTCCTCGCTCTGGTGTCGAGGCAAAGCGCGGCGTTGAGTTCCTCCACTCAATACACACTGCCTCCAGAACGGGGCGGAAAGGTGGGTAGCGGAGTGTCTTACCACTATGTTCCCTCTGCCTACCCTGCTGTGTGCGGGATATAGCGTGAAGCTGATTTATATTATGTAAAGTTATTGGTATTTAGTTAAATGAATTTTTAGTGTGATAAAAATAATTATCATTAATATTTGGTTACATATTTATTATTATTTTGCGGAACGAGATAAAATTATTTTTTTTCGGCTATCGCTATCTAAGTTAGGTATCCCGCATGTAACAGGATAGGCAGAGAGCCTAGTTAAGACACTGTTAAGGCCTAATGTTTGAAATGAGAGATAAAATGAGAATGTACCACAATTTTGAAGACGTTCTTTTGTTATAAATATATTTTTTCTTTTCACAAAAACCAACATCATAAATTTTTAAAACATCAGCCATATATGTATTTAAAATAAACGTCAAGTTAGCAAATTATGTAGTTTCGCCTCAAGGGCACTCACTCAACATAGAATCAGGAGGGTATTTCCAAAAACTTTTAACAAACTTAACTTGAGCAGAACATGCACTTCGAAGGAAAATTATGAATAAGGGAATTAAATTAGCTCAAATTATCGAAGTTACGACTACCCATCGTCGGTGGAACATAACGGCGGCCCGCAGGCCTTCAGGCACATCGCGTGACATGTAAAATTATATTAATAATTATAATAAGTAATTGCGATGCTCCTGAGTTTTACACGAGATAAATCTTTGCGTTATGCTGTGTCGTTTTTTTATATAAATAGTTATATATAGAGTTTAAATATCGTTTAAGGTCAGTCGTGGCGCATGGGAGCGTGTGTGGGAGGGACTGTACGTGACAGGTAGTGCGTTCGATTTCTTCTTGACGAAATGAAATATTTAACATTTTAATTTCTTTTCTGTGACAGGTCTGGCGTCGAGGTAAAGCCCGGCGTTGAGTTCTTCCACTCAACACGCAATGTCTACAGAAGACGACGGAATGTGGAGAGCGGATTGTCTTAGCACTAGGCTGTCTTTGCCTACCCTGTTACATGCGGGATACAGCGTGAAACTGGAAAAATCCTAAATACTAAGAAAATATTAGTATAATCGATGCGAGAATTAAGTGGGTAACGAAAATATAATGCTTGGAATTGGGATTAACTCTGAAACTATATTTATAGGAAAAGTGAAAAATTAATTTCAATTTATCGGAAAAGCTTTTTAATTTGCTAATAGTCCGTACTAGAGTACTCTGAGAGTTTATATATATTTTTTTGTTTTATTCAATCATATTTTGGTCCAGTGGTACGTTATAACGTTAGAATGGAAAAGTATATTATATTTTGATTTGTTTTAACTTTTATATGTTTGAAATATAAGTATACACATTTATTTTATATAAAAATATTATGAATCTTAATAAATGTGTATCGTAAGCATGCTCACGCGGTTGTTACACTAGCCTGCCACCGCCAGTGGGGAACCGGAAACCATAATCAATAGCCACATTTAAATCCACTATCAAGTACAAATATATCAAAACTATATCCAATAGTTTCGTTTGTGTGGTCTCTTAGAATATTTACTTACAAGTACCGACCAAGGGATTATGAGCATCTCGAGTTTTGAAAGAGAAAAAGTTTAATGTAAAGATCACTGACAAATTTGTAACAGAACAATGAATCGGATATTAAAGTATCTCGTTTCATGACACGGGCGAGCGGATGGGACGCTTAGGTGCAGGTCACAGTGGCATAATCTACACAAAAAAATTCATATTTAAAAATTCCATATGAATTATTACAAATAATCCTCAGCTCAAAGGAAGATTACAAAAAAAAAGTTAACTTTTGAAATATTACAATATTATAAATCATCCAAACTGCTCACATTTAGCTCGAGAATATCGATATTTCAATCGGATAAGTCAGTAATTGGTGGCGATATTTTATCAGCAACCAGGCTCGCTATCAGGCGGTGGACAAGTGCGTGACATCTAGTAGCCTTTAAGATTAAGAGCGGTATAAGTTACGTGAGCTAAGTCGCTGTCGTTTCGCTCATCGCTTCGCTTTATGCCTTGGTCTCACGCGATCCAACCGCTTGCGAACCTCTGGTTGGTGTTAAGTGTATCCGTCTCCTTGTATCAGGTTACTGTACCAAAGGCGTGGGCATTGACATGTCTTACTTGTTTTGTTCTGTTCATTCGACCATCGTAAAGGTTGACTTTTTACGCGCATTGACGTGATGCCTGGTTAAGTTACGTTAAACTTGAGATCCTGTCACTGTCAACGGCGAAGTGGGACAGGTAAGAAGAATTTAGAGGCCTATCGATATGGTCTATTAAGGGAAGGATTTTGATGTGTAACATATTTTGTGTCGGTTTTTTGTGATCTTGTAACATAATTTTGCATTAAAAGGCTTCTTCCCATAATTTTAAAGGTCACATGTATTTCCTAGTATTGTAATGTACCATATTAAAAGCTTCACGTAGTGTTGATCTATATAAAGGAGGGTAGGCAGAGGGAACTCCATGTTAAAACACTCCGTTCTCTAATATCCGCCGAATTATTGAGGCATTGTGTTTTGAGTGGCCGAGCTCAACGCTGCGCATTTGCTTTGGCACCAGGACGAAGAAATGAAAATATTAATAAATAATACTTCATTCCCGCGAATGGGAATCAAACCAACAACCGCCGCGTTTACAGTCACACGCGTGTGCACCAATGCGCCACCACAGCCTAGCAATGCAATGTTTAAAAGTAGCTAGTGAAAAAAATAGATAATAAATTAATCATTATAATAAAATATTACTTTCCATTATATTCTGCATATAAAAACATTTCAAGCGTAGTCACTTGGCCTTTGAAAAATAATTAAGAGTGTTGAGTTTACGTCCTGCTGGGCTACATCACCCGGCGTATTAAGATGTTGAACATTTAGCTGGTTGTCTCTCACTGTTAGCGATATGCCAGATGATAATCTCAGCATCTCCACTGGTGACTTATTTTATGCCTGTCTCGTTGAATAAACAGGATTGAAGGAAGAGGTTTACTCACTTATATGTATTTGATTTATTTTTATTTTTGCATAAAGCTATTGAAATTATTAATGTAAGTTGTATAGTTATCTGTTTTTTTTATAAGCAATTGAAATGGTTTATGTAATTTGTATAGTGTATGGTTATCTGTTGTATATGTTTTTATTTAACTAGATATGTTCGTATGTAAGGGAACTTTTTTTTTGGGGAAAACTTGTGTTAAGACACTCCGTTCCCCAGTTCTAGAGGAATTGCGTATTGAGTGGCGAAACTCAACGCCGCGCTAAATATTGAATATTTCATTTCTCAAATGGGAATCGTTAATATTTTATTGCGTTTAATGTCACACTTTTGCCATCCAACCATTTTCCATGCACTTCCTGATAACTGATTGAGCTGAAATTTTGCATAGACATATAAGCTAGATGACAATGTAATATTATGGGTCACTATCAAGTAAGCTGTTTTGATGATGGAATCAAAACTTAAACACTAAAACACTATATATAATCGAAACTTGAACACTAAAACACTATATATAATCGAAACTTGAACACTATAACACTATATATTATGAAGACAACGTAATCCTACCGAGTTTGGGCTTATTAAATTTGTCTTGACCAGTACTCCGACCATAAACAGGTGCCAGGGTTTGATCATTTTTTTACTTTTTATTGTATGTAATATAATATTTAAAAAAATCTTTTATTATAAATTTCAAAGTTATGTTTATGTAATATATATTTAACACTATCGAGGACATTGCAAAGTTATTATTTTAAGGAATTCGATTGAATTACATCATGCATGGGAATAAATTTGGCACAATTGATACTACAAAGAAGTATTATATTGAAATTCTTATATATTATTATTGATAATATTGAACTCAGAGTGAAATGATTCATCAAATATACACTTTAAATTGTGTTTAACAAATTATGATTTTTGAAAAAACCTCAGTACAATAATATACTATAATATAATAATATTAAAAAATAAATCCTATGAGACAAGTGTGTCACTATAAACGCGACAGGCTGTGGAATCGATTCCCACCTGAGGAAATTAAATATTTAATATAATATTCATATTCCCTCTGGTGACGAGACAAGCACGGCGGTCAGTTCCGCCACTCACACTTCGCACTTTTACCTGAATTCTAGAGAAAATGTATTGTCTCTAGAATTCAGCCAAAAGTGGGAAGCGGAGTATCTTAACACTATCTTCCCTCTATCTACCTTGCTACATACGGGATACAGCGTGAAGCTGAAAAAAAAAACAACGCTCATTACAATTCATCAAGCATTTATAATATAAACTTCTTTTCATTATTGCATTTTTTCCTTCATATATTATGTGCTATTGTACAGAACTTTTGAGGAATAAAAACAGTTGTCCCCAGCAAGTTTTTACTGACCTTTCAAACAATGCCTTATAAATATACTTTAGGCAGGGTTGTGGTTGAGAGATAACAGTGTAATAAATATCTATCATGTAGCTTGTAAAGTATGATATATTTAGAATTACGACTACAGTAGGCACTAAAGGTTTTATGTGTGGTGCATCGGCGATCGTAAATAAGCTTTCGTTAGTGCAACTCGTTATTAACCTGTACGGAAAGTTCTTATGAGAAATTAAATAAAAGCTACTGTACAGTGTCTTTTTTTTCTATTTTACTTTTTAGTTTTTTTTTTTTTTGGTAAAAATGTTAGATTATTTTAGAAAAATATACTCTAGTTTATTTAGACATTTGTTAAATATAAAATTTATATGAATAAAATTTATATTAAATATCTTGAGTATTAATTAATGATTTTATTCTAACATTTTTTTAACTAACGTCACCTGTGTATCTTATTTTTACTTATCTACGGAAAATGGACGGGAAGTACAGCTTAAAAAGTGGACAAACTTAAGTATGCAGGCATATGCACTTATTTTGTTTGAAGCGAACTGCTAATATAAGTTTGTTATGATTTTTTTTCTATGAAATACCTATAATATTAGCTTTCCGATTTTTTTTCGTTTATTTGCATTTTAAGTTGTGAGAACTCACAATACAAATATCAGATTTCACAACTGTAGGTCCACGAGAAGTAGAAGTAGAAAAGTAAGTAGGTTTAGGAAGAACGGAGAACAAAATGATCCTATGAGGGTTCCGTTTTCACCTTTAAGGTACGGAACCCGAAAAACAAATCGGAATTTAAAATTTTTCCAATGATAATACAATATTTTCATAGCATCAATGAAAAATCTAATGTCAAGACGACCAGGATAAGGACAAAATGCTTAAAGCCGTGCTTTAATTTAGTTTTTGACACTGTTTCCTTTTTTTTACTTAAACTTTACACAACTACACACTCTTAAAACAATAAAACGATAAAGAACTGTTTTAAAGATATTATTATTAAATTGTTATTTATTAAATTTCTACATTAAATGAAGCATAAATATGTATATGTATTTTCTCATACCAAAACCATTTCAATTCAAGATAGTTTATGACTTTTTATATTTTTTTAAATTAAACATTGGATTACAATGGAATTTAATAATAAAAAAAATATATAATGAAATTTAGTTAAATATTCATCAAATTTAATTTGGACGTTTTGTGCTGGCTGTGACGAGGAAGCTCAGCCTTAGAAGGAGTTATTACGATACGCCACCATGTGGCGCCACTAGAAAGCGACGTGAGAACATTTTGATGTCCAGACAAAATTGTAGAAACTACTTTATTACACTTTATAGTAAAGTAATAAGGTTTAAAATTGGAAAATTTATAATTTATCTATATTTGTAAATCTGAATCGGACTAAGAACTACGGTTGAATACATATTTTGTTATTATGTTGACAAATACATACCAGGTATGTTAGTACTGACATGACATGATAGAAAATTACAGTTATTTTGTTTCTATATTTTTAGAATTACATCATATCCTGTGCTTATAGGTGGGCAAAGGGAACCTGGGAACCTGTTGTTAAGGCACTCAATTCCTGATTAAGCGAGAAAATGTAAATATTAATTATTTTATTCATTCATGAAAATCGAACCCACAACCGTCGTGTTTACAATCACAGGCTTGTGCTTGTGTACCCATGCGATGGACTCAAGTTATTACAGTTATTTACAAATAAATTATACGTTTTTCGAATAACTTATTAATAGTAGGTACTAATAACAAATTATATAAATACGACGATTCGATTGAATTTCAATAAGCTTCGATGGGTTTTGTACCTGTATAGAATTAAACATTAAAATATTTTACCAAATTAATATGAAAACAGTGTCTTTTGTAAGCAAATATGGTTTTAAACAAAAATTATTACATCCTACAAAACTTTCATTAAAAAAATATACATATCTTCAATCTTTCTTATTTAAATTTCTATTACCTTATATAATTTAATCTCATATCTTTATGGCAGTCTAAATAAAGTTAATATATATTAGGTGAATGAATAAGTTCTCGCTGTTTTTTTAAAGATGGCGTTGCGGCTCTCTGTGATGTAATTTCGTACGGTAACGAATCACCAAAGTAGTATTATATGTAACCTCAAATTATAGTTGAATAGTGTTTACTACAGTGTCAACTACATATTTATTTTCCCTTTGTGTAAATGTGTACTTTTGTGCCAAATAAAGTGTTTTTGCGGGGAATTTTATTGCACTGCTTTATTCAGAAAAAATCTGCAGCAGAAGCACACAGAATTCTCGTTGAGACAATGCTTTGTCGAATACAACGTGCAGAGACTGGGCGCTTCAAAAGTAATGATTTTAACCTTGAAGACAAAGAGCGTTTTGGAGCATCGACAAAATTTGAAAACAGAATTGGAGGCACGTCTGACATGGATCTTCTTCAGAAGATCCATGTCAGACGTCAGTAGAGCTCGGGAAAACGTTACAAGTAGATGCGTCAACAGTTTCGTTTAAAAGCGTTAGGAATGATCCAAAAGCAAGGGCATTGGGTGCCGTTTGAGTTGAAGCCGAGAGACGTTGAACGACGTTTTCTCATGTGTGAATTGTTGCTTCAAAGGCAAAAGAGAAAAGGTTTTCTGCACCGTATTGTCACTGGGGATGAAAAGTGGATNGGAAGTGTTTTGATGGGAGTGTAGTGTTTAAACACTAGTCTCTCTCAACCTATCCTACCAAGTGCTGTATCCAACAGGGTGAAAGTAGCTGTATATAAATGTTTGAGTGATTTTTTTTATATTTTATTGTTTTTTTTACGTCGACACACTTTTATTACGTCGACTATAATCCTTATAACATGTAATAAAAATTAACATACTAAATCTGACCTACTTGAATAGT
Organism: Heliconius hermathena; assembly: GCA_013403705.1. Classification (NCBI taxonomy): domain Eukaryota; kingdom Metazoa; phylum Arthropoda; class Insecta; order Lepidoptera; family Nymphalidae; genus Heliconius; species Heliconius hermathena. Next base: position 103,086 of record JAAIXJ010000174.1, read on the forward strand.
TGTTCACTTTTGTAACTGACGTTAATGTATTTGTATATTCTTTACATGAGTACCACTAAAATAACACCATTAATTACTTAATATTTTTACTTTTTAAATGTGAGGCCAGTCGTGGCGCAGGGGCACAAAGTGTGACTGTAAATCGACTGGTTTTGGAATCGATCCTCGATCGAGGAGATGAAATATTTACTTAAATTTATAATTCCATTTTTTCGCTCTGGTGTCGAGGCAAAGCGCGGGGTTGAGTTCTGCCACCCAACATGCAATGCCTCCAGAATTCGGCAGAAAGTAGGGAACGGAGTGTCTTAACACTAGGTTCCCTCTGCATACCCTGCTGTGTGCGGCATACAGTGTGAAGCGAATTTGATTTTAAATATGATTATTTATTATGATTATTTATTTATATTCCAACAATTTATATAATATATATATTTATGCATAAAAATTGCTAATTTTGGACCCTTACTTCCTTAGACTGCTTACTGTTCTATATCAAACTAAAGTGTATAGTTTACATTATATTTTTAGCTTCACGATGACAACCAATTATTCCCCAAACAAAGAAAAAAGATCTAAAACACAAACAAAAAAATATATGTACAAACAGCTTTAACATGTACATCAGAAAGGTATATCTGAATTTTACACAACGGCTTCTCCAAATAAATTCAACCTATTTATGGTACAATTTCACGCCCTATTTTATTCCTACGAATTTTTCACAATTGAAAATCGTCCGTAAAAGTGTCAAGGCCTTTGTACGCTGAGTTATATTGCAACTATTTTAGTATTTTGTTGATAAATTATATTCATTTTTTATTCAATATTGTAGCGTTGCCAAACGTTGTGAAGATTGAAAAATAGCTTTGTGTTAAATATTTATGTCTTCTTTTCTATTTGTAAGTAGCAATTTCCTAAATTGAACAGTCTTAGTCTATTCAATTTTCTAGAAAATTTTATTATTCACCTGTTTTACGTCATAGACAGGAGTTATATTCTACATTTACATACATACGTATATGATATTTCACAAAGACCTGAAGGCTATCTTAGTTTTATTGATTTCCTATATAAATCTAAAAGCAAATTAAAATTAGCAATCTTTCTAAACATAATATATTTTTTTAAAATAAATTATTAAAAACGATTTCACGTAAGAAAACAAAAAATATATAACGATCTGTAAACTTTTACCGAAGCAAACTCGCCGCTAACAAGCTTAAGTCGTTCGGGAGTGTCGTTGTCAGCTTTTAAAAGCTTTAAACCTAAGTTGCGGAAATAAAAATTCACATTAATCATATCCATTCCAGCATCAATATATCTCGGTGCTGTGTTCTCTCCGGGGCGCCACTCTGCAGCTAAGTGATTTTATTTGTGTCCACATACCAATGTGTATCATATTACATTACATGGCCTCGAAACCAACTGCTTGATCGATATTGGACTGTGTTGCTAAAAGCGCAATGGAAAATAAGATATTTTGTAAAGTATTAAACCTGTAAAATAGATTTTAGCTACTGTTTATCTTAGCTACTAACTGATTATAATGGGTTCAATATCCACTTGAAGCACCACCACGCCCCACTCATCTTGCATTTTGTCTCGTTTTTCTACCTAAAAAAATCTTTGAAAATTAACATTTAACTTTGTAGCTCTACCACGCTTAGTTTCCCAATACCTTCCTAGCTTATCTTCTCCTTACACAAATTACTAGACGATCAGTGCTGACATGAACGGACCATGAAGAGCTTCTTAGGAGTACATCACGAAGCGTACGATTTATCCGTGAATAACTTATTATAATATTATAAGTTATAATAATATATAGCTATACTATTATTATTATTATTTAATAAATATTTTTTACTCTCCCATTTTGATTTTTTCGTTTTTATTATTAAAAATATTTTAATACTTATTTATTATAATAATATTTTTCATATTATTTCCATATAGGTATTCCTCGCTATATTAAATTTATCGCGTTTCTTTATGCAAATCTAGAAACATCTGCTCGTGTAAATGTTATCCTGGAGTGTCACTCTCAGATGCAAAATCGATTTGGAAGTTTATTCAGGCTGATAACGCGTGAAGCAGAGCTTTATTCGGAATCTCTCACGTAGTCTCCCATTGTATTGGATTAGAAATAAAATTGAATTTTTATGAAAAACTGGGAGACGCCATCGGGTTGGTTTTGAAATTCGTTTTATATATCCATAGTTATTACATACTGCTACAGATATGTACAGTGTGAGAAGGAAATAAAATAAATAATAACGCATTATTATAGATTTTAGTACGTGAATAGTATTAATAAATAAAAATGGGGAACAGAGTGTCTTAACACTAGGTTTTCTCTGCCTACCCAGCTGGTACAGCATAAAGTTGATTTTTTAGACTATTAATTGGTTAGTGTTTTATTCAAAAATTATACAAGAATATAACTTTTCTGAAAACTTCGCCTTGGTTGTTTTTTTAGCTTCATCCCGCATATAGCAGTGTAGTCAGAGGGAACCCAATATTAAGGCTCTCTACCTACAGTCACACGCTTGTGTTTGGCTAGTAAATGACATCTATGTATACATATTATAACAATTAATCCCTCTAAAGCGAAGTAACGAGTAACATATTCCTTACTTTACAACAACAAAATAAAATCAGCTTCGGGCAAACAGCAGGAAGAACCTAGTGTCAAGACACTCCGTTCTCCACTTTCTGCCGAATTCCGGAAGCATTGTGTGTTGAGTGACAGAACTCAACGCCGAGCTTTGCCCCGACACCAGAGCGAAGAAATGGTAATATAAATGTAAATAAATATTACATTTCCTCGAGTATCGAACCCATAACCAGTCAATTTTACAGTCTCACTTTATGCCCCTGCGCCACGACTGGCCTGGCAACTACCAGTAAAGACAAAAACCGTCGTTAGCCTTCTAGTAAAAACATTCATATAGCGTTATTTTGTACAATAATTTACAAGACTATATTATAGCTACTATATGTATAACACGAGGCCAGTGTGGGTTCGATCCCCACTCGAGGAGATGAAATATTTACTTAAATTTATTTTTCCATTTCTTCGCTCTGGTGTCGAGGCTAAAGCGCGGCGTTGAGTTCTGCCACTGAACACGCAATGCCTCCAGAATTCGGCAGAAAGTGGGGAACGGAGTGTCTTGACACTAGGTTCCCTCTGCCTACCCTGCTGTGTGCGGGATACAGCGTGAAGCTGATGATATGATAACATATCATCAGCTTCACGCTGTATAACAATAGTAAATATAGTTGATAATGCATTAGAACCAGAATGCATTTAGTATTCCCGTCCAATCTCGTAAAAACCGTACTCACTGCTTCGTTTGTAATGCGCTCTGACACTGTTGATGAGGTTTTTTGATCCATCGTTTCCTTTTAGTATTGTTGTTTAGCTTTTAAATTAAAAATTGTTGTTTATTTAGCTTCAATCTTAGTGTTGGAAATTAAGAGATTGGATTTTTGGGTTTTGTATGCCGTTTTTTTAAGATTTTAAAGTCTGTATACAGCGTTAAAGAGTTTGTAAAATATATATTGCAAGGAAAACTTTGTTATTATAATGCATAATTATAATAACAAAATTTTCCTTCCTTTAGATTCATGTTGTATACAGGACAAGGCAAGATAATCTCTAAACCTACCGTTACCATTGAGATAATTCCGTTTCTAATTTCGCGGCGAAGCTCAACGCCGCACTTTGTCCTGTTACCAGGGTGAGGAAGTTAAAATATTAAATATTTAATTTCCTCGAGTTTCCTCGTTTACAGTCTACACGCTTGAAACCTGGCTGACTGGTCTCAATCATATATAATTTCTACTAAACATAAACCTCTTCAAATTAAATATTATGTAAGTAAGACCTTTAAATTTTATAGCTAACTCCATTTAGTTTTATTTAAGATAAATCAAGATAGTATTTGATTTATTTTAAAGCTATTTTAAATAATGTTGATAAAATAAATTTATGTTCCAAATCGCGGTGTAGCGGTTGCCTTAAATTGAAAGTGACAGATTCCGGGCTTCGAGATTGTTTCCCGGGATATTTAATATTTGATAAAGAAATGGTAAACAAAAATAACTTTACTGTTACTGTTTTTAAAAAATTAAGGGAGCCAATTAGGGATTTTATAATAATATAATAATAGTGCCACTTTGGATAGATTTTTTTTATATTTTATTGTATTGAAAAGTTCCAAATCTCGTTGATACTGTCTGGTGTCTACACAAAAAAATGTATAAGATTTTTTCTTGTGTTTCCTTCAGGTATAGATTTTTTGTATTAATAAGGGTTGTCCACAGAAATAAGTTTATCTAATATATCAGTTTTCACAAAAAAAAACAAAAGATAAGAAATGTTTTCGAACACAATAAAACGAGGGTGAAAAATATTACATCCTGTATTTTTTGAAGATTAATAGTAACACTTCCTTTAAGTTAAGTGTTTCAACATTTTCAAAGTAAAAAAAAAAACGACTAATATTTCAAGAAACGAATAATATAGGATAGGTATAATGAAATATATATTATATAATTGAGGCCGTCGTGGCTCAGAGGTACAAGGATGTAACTGCAACACGACAGTTGTAGGATCGGGATCGGTCCCCGCTCGGGGGAATGAATTATTATTTATTAATACATTTGTTTCTTTGCTCTGACACCAAAACAAAAGCCCAGCATTGAGGTCGGCCACTCAACACGCAATGCAGGTAAAGCGATAAATCGGCGGAATGTGAGGAACGAAGTGTCTTAACACTAGGTTCCCTTTGCCTACTCTGCTATATAATGTATACATGCTGAAGCTGTATATAATGTAATATTCTATAAACAATCGCGGCGCAGGGGCACAAAGTGTGACTGCAAAATCGAGTGGTTTCGGGTTTGATTCGAAATATTTATTTAAATTTATATTTCCATTTCTTCTCTCTGGTGTCGAGGCAAAGCGCGGCGTTGAGTTGTCCCACTCAACACGCAATACCGGAAAGCGGCAAACGGAATGTCTGAACACTAGGGTCCCTCTGCCTACCCTGCTGTGTACGGGATACAGCGTAAAGCTGATTTATTTATATTATTACTATATAAACAGAAGGTTATAAAATATCTTAACTATCGAAATGTCACTCTATCTTTTACATCCCCACAATTATGGCTTAGCATTTTTATTTACGGGTGGCCTCATTTACAGAATGACAGAGGATTCTTATAACTATAAGAAATGAGTCTTTGACAATGTCAACCGTCAACTTTTATCGTATGACGATAATTGACCCTTGGAACGTTAATTGTAATGGTTTGTATAGATGTTTGTATCATTTAAAGTACTGTAGGGTGCTGTACTGTCAAAATATTGAATACGTATTTTTGTTTTTTGTGTTTACTTGTTTTTTTTAATACTGTTTAACTTTTGTTGTGGTCATAATTTTTATATTTTTTTCAACTGAAATTATTTTTGTACAGCTTTCTATTTAAATGAGTTATTTCTGTGTAATTTATAATAAATCAAAATGTATAATTTTTATGAACGATTTCAGTAACAAAAACATAAAATCCATTGTCTGGTAGCTACCAGGCCTTTTTTACCAACTTTCTATATATCAAATTAAAATAAATAAATCAGCTTCTCTTCAGCTTGTTGAGTGGCAGAACTTAACGCCGCGCTTAGCCTCGACACGAGAGCGAAGAAATGGAAGTATAAATTTAAGTAAATATTTCATCTCCTCGAGTGGGGATCGAACCCACAACCAGTCGGTTTTACAATCACACTTCGTGTCGCTGCGCCACGACTGGCCTATATCAAATTAACTAAAGAAATAATATATTATCGATGATTATTGCATACTACGTTATTAGGTAAGCAATATATAACGCTATAGTAATAGACAATTATATAATTTCAAGCACCAATTAACTTCCAATTTTCAGCTTCTGAAACTATTATACAAAATTGACACACTAGACTATAGGCGTGGTAAAGTTTAGTCTAGTTTTAAATTAAAGACAAAGCACTTAAAGTTTGAACACTGAAATGATGGTAGCCACTTTTCTTCTACATAGTGTCGAGTTTCGTGTATGACACGTGCTTTAAGCCTCCCCCTCACGTAAGCCTTCTAAAAGCTGATTGGCTGTTCCTCCCCGATTCTTTTCGTGTAGGGTTTCAACGCACTATTTGAATCGCAGTCTGACTACAGAATGCACTCAGTGCTTAGGCAGATGGACTGGAACAAACTGGTATTGGATGAAAAAAAAAACTCTCGTCAACCTTGAGGTAAATGTTTGTTGGAGTTTCATATAATATAATACATAGAACACTGTTCATTTAATGTATATATTTGGAGACAATATGGAATATTATTTATTATTTTATTGAGAAACGAAATAATTTCACTGTTTTGTATTATGAAATAGGTATGTTATTTTAACATTTTCCATTTATTTTTCATACATTACAGACTGTTACACAAATCAGAATTTAAATATACAATTTAATTAAAAAATAATTTATACACTAAATGCTTACTCTTCCTCATTATCTAATATCTATATTGGTTGGAATTCTGACCCATGAGCACCTATCCAAATATCACACATTACGGTATACCCAAAGTTTGCCATAAATAGAATACCAATAGGTTCTGTTCTCATCTTTGTTAATGGTGTTCCGAACGTGCCAGTTCTGCACTAATCACATTACCACTTATATGGATAATACATGAAGTAGGTTGAACGGTAAAAAAGAGATCAAAATACAGCGCAAAAGTTTGAAGGCCTATATTACCCATTGACATCCAGATACGAATTCCAGTAATACCAGAGTCGTGATCGAAAGTAAGGAGATCCTCCGCGTTCGCGGACCGACGCTGTACCATAAACGCTATCGAAGTGGAGATCAGGGCGGAACGACGGTTTGATTCTACTCACGGAATTAAAGAAATCGCTCATGGGGATATTATTCTTAGGCTGAGATAACATCTGCTGGATAAATTCGCGTTGTTCTGTTAGTATTTTTTTTTCTTCGTTAGTTTTCGTAGTTTTTCCTGTTTGACACAATCATGCTGGAGTTTAGATAGTTATTTAATGTGAGTTATATGTTCTTTGGTTTCTTTTTGATTTGCTTTCCTATGATCCCATGATCTGGATGGTAGTTTTGAAGTGTTTGTTTTTGTTGCTTAAATCGTGAATTTTTAAGTCTTATTATTCTTCTATCACTAGGTTTTCAGCCAGACGATGTAAGCAGAGAAGTCGGAGAGGTAACAGCAATGGCTACCTTTCACCTACGACACTATGTTTTAGATCTTCAATTAATATTACCTCTTTTCATTTATTTATTATATTAAAAAAATTATAATATTTGCATTAACTAGGAAAATTATTATTTTTTTACATTGCTGAAATACGATTTGAAGCATTTTTTTAAAAAATGACTTATCCAGCAATATTCTAAATGTCCCAAAGCGAATGCGTTTTATTTTTAGAGCCAACATCAAAGAACCGTATGTAAAAATATTTATATTGAATACATAAATAATGCATTGATACATTTTTCGGTGATTGCTCCAGGGAGTTGGCTCAGAATAAATTTGAACCGGCACAGTGCAGTCTAGTCTAACCCTTTTGGCTTTTCCGCGTAGCAATAAATGGAGCTGGTAAATGTTTGGCTTTATAGGATTCCATGTACTATAGTAATACATAGAAATAGAGATATAATAATACGTAGAGATACACGTACGTAGAATGCAAATATCTACGATGACGTTAAGCCAAATATTATATTAAATTAAATTAAATCGAATCAGCTTCACACTGAATCCCGTACACAGCAGGGTAGGCATAGGGAACCTAGTGTTAAGACACTCCACTCCCACATTCCGCCGAATTTTTAGAGGCATTGCGTCTTGAGTGGCGGAACTCAACGTCGCGCTTTGCCTTGACACCAGAACAAAGAAATGGAAATGTAAATTTAAATAAATATTTCATTTCCTTGAGTGGGGATCGAACCCTCAACCGTCACATTACAGTCACACCCTTGTGTCCCTGGGTCACGACGGCTATAAAAAAGATGATTAAAATATACTGGAGGCCAACCGTGGCACAGGGGCACAAGCGCGTGACTGTAAACGCGACTGGTCATGGATACAATTTCCACTCGAAAAAAGGAAATATTTAATATTTCCATTTTCTTGGCTCTGGTATCGAGGCAAAAGAGCGGCGTTGAGTTCCAGTTCCACTCAACACGCCTTGCCTCCAGAATTCAGCGAAACGTGGAACGGAGTGTCTTTACACTGCCTACTCTGCTGCAGGCTGTATAGAGCGGAACCTGACAAAAAATGAAAAAAAAAATGTTTTTATTAAAATTCTAATATTTTTATTATTCTCAACTCCTTAATATTATAAAAATAATTTCTTTAAAAGGAAGGAAAACTCCGACAACGAATTAATGTTAATAATTAAAACGTTTTTTTACAAAAAAACTGCTTCTTCTTTGTCTACAACGTCCTAGACGACTTTACATCACAAAGCGGTCTTATTTAAACAGTGCAATTACTTTAATGTGAAAGCGGTCCACCAGAACATCATTATTGTTTAAGAATCCTCTCAACATTCGGTGTTCTTCGTCGTCGCCCGTCAACAATTATTTTCGTCTGACGACATTATGGGCTAAGGGTTAGGCTTTCGACGAACAGATACAGATCATGACTTTAATTGTACGTGGCGCTAACGCAACGTTTCATCTTCAAGTATTCTATGGTTAGTTTACATGGTGCAATTTTTTTTTTTTTATTGTCGGTTATGTTTTGTGTTGACAAAATATTTGAAGTATTTAAATCTAGCAATATAGTTATAATATATCTGTAAAGAAGCCATGTAATGGAGTGCGAATATTTAAGTTTACAGGATTTTTTTTAGAGTCACACTATATCCCGTAAACAACGGGGTAGGCAGAGGGAACCGAGTGTTAAGGCAATCCGTTCTCCATTTTCTGCCGAATTCTGGAGGAATTGTTTGTTAAGTGGCGGGACTAAATACGGTGTTTTGCCTCGAAAACAGAGCGAAGAAATGAAAATATTAAAAACATAATTTCTTCAAGTGGAAATCGAACCCACAACCACGTTTACAGTCATGACTGACCTCTTTACTTTTAATTTCTAGATTAAATACGTTCACATATTTTAAACGTCAAATTATTTCCTTTAATTAATTCCTATCTTTTAATGATGATAAACTTGTGTAATTTGGAGAAATTTTCTAAACAACAGTTTTATTGCTTTGCGTCATGGACGATTTAACAGAGGAAGTAAATTAAAAAGGGTGCGTCCAAATACATATGTTATAATCAACGTGAAAATAAATAACAATTACTTATAAAGTATAGCTCAGTTAGATAAACACACTGTATAATCTAATTATTGAGAATAGAATTTGGAGATTAAAAAGTATATACTCCAACTTTTATGAATACAGAGTAAAGTATTTATTATTTCATATATATTTTTTCATTTGTAATTAAGACGTATGCTTTTAATAACTTATGGTATTCTAATGTTTATTTTTATAATTTTGAATGATAATTAGAGATAAGGTCAATACATATTATATTTATATGTCATAGCACAATTTTAATTGAGTAGTTAATCAATTAATTAATGAGACGAATTGAATAAAGAAGGTTTTTTTTGCTTCGAGCTATTTCCCGCTTATAGAAGGAAAGCAGAGGTTAAGACTCTCCATTTGCCACTTTCTCAGGAATTCTTGAGCCTTTGCCTGGCAAAGCTCAACGCCAAGCTTAGCCTTATTGCCAAAGTAAATGAGAACCCTTACCATTAAATATTTCATTCTCCCGAGTGGGATTGAACCGAACCCATCGTGTTTACAGATATAAGCTTGTGCCACTGAACCACGACGGTAAAAAAAACTCAAAAAAAAAAAAAACAGTTCGTCATCTAAGTAGTATTTCTTTTGTAATTAACACCTGGTCTCCACGACCATTTCAATATTCCATATTTGACTTGTATAAATCGAAAATTGCATACTTTGCCCTTATATGAGGGCTGTTAAGTTAACTATCGTTATAATAATAATCGGTATCGTAAAACGCTATTATAAATAGTTCTAATTAATAATGACGTTTATTGTGGATGGAATTCATTACTTTTAGTTTACTTTACATTGTGTTGTGTAAATTAGGTAAATTTATTGTTTATTGTAGGTACGTATTAGTAACATGTGTGCATATGTGTGTGTGGGAATAATACTATTATAATACACATCACATCAACATCAGCTTCACGCTGTACTCCGCACACAGCAGGATAAGCAGAGGGAACCTAGTGTTAAGACACACCGTTCCCCACTTTCTGCCGAATTCTGGAGGCATTGCGTGTTGAGTGGCAGAACTCAACGCCGCGCTTAGCCTCGACACCAGAGCGAAGAAATGGAAGTAAAAATTTAAGTAAATATTTAATCTCCTCCAGTGGGGATTGAACCCACAACCAGTCGGTTTTACAGTCACACTTTGCGCCGCTGCGCCACGATTGGCCTTATTTTAATACACACAAGTGAATATTACCGGCAATCTGTATAATTTTTACCTAATATAAAGGTCATCATGGCACAACGGTACAGCGCAGCGTCTGACTGTAAATATGACGGATGTGCGTTCGATTACTAATCGAGGGAATGAATTATTTTAATTATTCTATCTCTGGTTATAAGTCAAACATGATATTGAGTTCTGACTACACGTAATTTCCCGAAAATGATGCAGCAAGTGTCTTAACATTAGGTTGTTAATTAAAACCCCATAAACACTACAAATTAAAACATTCATAATTTTGTCACCAAGCATATTTGGAACTTCTACATCAAAACATATTATTTCAGCGACATGTAAACCCAACAGAACTCGCGTCTAATTCGGTCGGTGTTGATTTGGTCGTTTTCTCATTATACTAAACGCCGGGTGGCCGCCACTTGACGGGAGGAAATTGTCCTCAGGGATAAATAAAATTTGACTCGGTTTAAATTGTTCCACGTTAATATGGTTTATGACTGTTCTTTCGCATTTGCAATAGAAAAGATGGTTCGGTGTATCTCTTTGTGATATCGCCACATGTGACGGCACTCTGTTACATTTATGAATACAATTATTTTATGTGTTTTCTGATGTACCGTTTTTGTTTTTGTACTAAATATGAACTTTTATAAGATTATTTTATAATATTATACTAGGCCGGTCGTGGGGCAGCGGCACGAGGTGTGACTGCAAAATCGACTGGTTGTGGGTTCGATCCCCACTCGAGGAGATGAAATATTTACTTAAATTTATATTTCCATTTCTTCGCTCTGGTGTCGAGGTTAAGCGCGGCGTTGAGTTCTGCCACTCAACACGCAATGCCTCCAGAATTCGGCAGAAAGTGGGGAACGGAGTGTCTTAACACTAGGTTCCCTCTGCCTACCCTGCTGTGTGCGGGATACAGCGTGAAGCTAAAAAAAAAAAGAATTATACTAGGCAACTAAACATTATTTTTATAACTAGATATTTTTTATTAGCTTCACCCTGTATCAGTAGTAGTAGGCAGAGGTAAACTAGTGTTAAGACACAATGCTCCCCATTTTCCGCCGTATTCTGGATACATTGTGTGTTCAGTAGCGGAAATCAACGCCATAAATTAAAATATTAAATATTTAATTTAAATATTTAATTTTCTCGAGTGGGAGCCGAACCCACAAGCTATCGAGTTTACAGGCACCCTTTGTGCCCTTGCGTCAGAACTGGCAACAATACTTTTAATTTGGCTAGTTTAATTGTCAAATTATACAATTTATAGATTTACATGAATTAACCAATTTATACCTACTATCCGGACAATTCACTGGCATGGGACTATGTGTATAGTCATCATAGTGACTTCCTCTCTCTTTTATTATTGCTGTATGCGGGATACAGCGTGAAGCTGATTTAATTTTTTTTTTCAGTTTCACACTGTATACCGCATCGCAGGTTAAAAATAGGGTACCTAGTATTAAGACACTCCGTTCCCCATTTTCCACTGAATATTTGAGGCATTCGATTACATGATTAATTGGCGGTCGCTACGACGCCACAACAATTATTTCTTCGAGTGCAAATTGAACCCAGAACCATCGAGTCAGCTTCAATCTCCTATTATTAAGTTTAATTTTAAGTATTCTAGTTTATGTTTTATATAAGTAATCTACCTTTAATCATTTTACATTTACAAATCGTTAAAATAAATCCATTCAGCCAAATCGATTTCAGATTCAAAGCAAAGCAATTACAATAAAATTAAATTCCATTGCAAATCTACAGAATACTAATCAATCCTTTTCGTGTTTCGATAATGTACTTTTGAATGTTAAAGGTAATTAAAATGATTTAATAGCTGCGTAGAGTACCTTTTTATGTATCTCCTAAGCTAGATACGACAGTGCGTGTCTGACGGGATTTTACTTTTTTTTTAGTTTTAAGCTGTATCCCGCATGTAGCAGGGTAAACAGATTGAACGTAGTGTGAAGACACTCCGTTCTCCACTTTCTACCAAATTCTAGAGGCATTGCGTGTTCAGTGGCGGAGTTCTTCGCCGCATTTTGCCTCGACACCAGAGTTTATATAATTTCCTCGAGTGACGATTGAACCCATAACCAGTTGCGTTTCGAGTCACACACTTGTGCTCCTGCGCCTCAACTGGCCTCAAAAGGTAATTAAAATGATTTAATACCTGCGAAGTCCCTTTTCAAGTAACTCCTAAGCTAGCTGCTATACGACAGTGCGTGTCTGAAGGGTTTTTAGATTTTATTAATAATAACTATTACTCAAGCAAATATAAATATAATTGAGAAAACTGTAGTCGCGCCGCGGAGTGGTCCAATACAGAATTCCAAGGTCCAGTACAGAATAACACACATATAAGACACACTAGGGACCCCCTAACTATCCTGCTATATGTGGAATGTAGTTTGAATCAATAAAAAAATGTAATGCAAAAATAAATTAAATTATATAATTGAGACGACCAGATATTATCTGATTAAAGGTAACTCAAAGAAAACGTTGATACTTTCTTTTACAAATGCACTACTTTAATATAAGAAAATATATAGTAGATCTGTGAGTTTAGTCAGAAAATTATCAATCGTAGTCTAAATTAACACTTATACATATATTCAAAAGTGAATTCTAAAATATAGGCCAGTCGTGGCGCAGGAGCACAAACTGTGAGAAACGCGACTGGTTGTGGGTTCGATCCCCACTCGAGGAAATGAAATATTTATTTAAATTTATATTTCCATTTCTGCGTCAAGGTAGAGTTCCGCCACTCAACACGCAATGTTTCCAAAATTCGGCGGTAAGTGGGGAAGGGAGTGTCTGAACACTTTTGGTTCTAGTTCCCTCTACCTACCCTGCTATGTGCGGGTTACAGCGTGAAGTTGAAAAAAAAAAGAATACAAAAAATTATGTAATGTAACCCATTTGGAGATTAGACGAAAAACCTATAATTATTTAAAGCAATTTCACCTCAATGATTGAGCTCGTTCAATATCTAATTTGCTGGGACAATAGACTTTGCATAAAGAAATATGTAAATTTTTCCTTTGTGTCGAATCTTCAGAGCGGAAGATTATAATTATTATAAAATTTGTAATGCGCATTTCCGTTCCTTTTAAGTATAATTCTGTTATACTGTACTGTGTTATTTGGATATATTTTTTATTTAAATTCAAAACGTAAAGTTTAAGTAAATCTAATTACAAATAATTATATAGTACATAAAATAATAGAATGTTGCTATCGTGCGAAGTTATTATATGGCTGTAAACGCGATGGTTGCTGGTTCCATTCCCACTTAACATGAACATTGCCTTTGTTGATGTCATTATTATGTCCTATTAAATAAAAAAGTCATAAAAAAAATAAAAAAAAACAGTTGCTACATACTATATTTTAGTTAAGATAACTACAGATGTCATTGAAGCCCTTACTAATTTAAATTTAAATTTTCATCAAATACGTATAACACTGTTCAAACTGTAGATGGGCATAGGGGATCTAATTAGAATCAAAGGGGTTGTTAACCCTCTCCCTAAAACAAATAGTTATGGAAGATTAAATACATTTTATGGTTCATTAACGACCTTAAAACTTTTTAAATAGCTATTTTACGTTAATTGCTACTGCTGTCGATAAAGTCTTTAATTATATGCACATAATATGAAGGTACTTCTACTAAGAAAGTGACAGAATTTTCTAGCTTTTCTATCAATATTATTAGTATTAAAATGTGCGTAAAATAATTCAGTTAAAAACGTTGACACAAAGCATTTTTGATTATTGATTATCATATGGATTAATTAAGATTAACTTACAACTACTTAAAAACGTAAGTGTAGGTATATTAAGAAAAAGAATAAAGAATAAATTCCAGCAAATTCTGATAATCAACTGGTGTCAAATAAGAAAAGTAGTAGAAAAATCCTTTATTTTCACATTTCTTATCGCTTCCGACCTCTTGATGCTCTTACTTCAATAAAACGCCACCCCTCGGGTCACACCCTGACATGTATTAACGTAATATCTTCCAAGAAACACACGTGTGATAATTCGGGGCACTCCTCGAGTCACGGTGACTATGAGCAGTCATCATACATTATTATTATAATTGAGGATATAATTTCTTATCGCAGCCCTTATTATTAGTTAATTAATAATTCTCTATCTAAAATTAGAGGCCAGTCGTGACGCAGGGGGATTAGGGTGTGACTGTAAGCGCGACATGTCGTGGGTTCGATGCTCAGTCGAAGAAATGAAATTTGGTGTCGAGGCAAACGCGGTTTTAAGTTTTACTGTATAAGACGCAATGCCTTCAGAATTCGATAGAAAAGTGGGGGGAATTTTGAAACGTCTCAACACTATCCTCCCTCTGCCTACCCTGTTACATGCGGGATACAACATGAAGCTCCTAATAAACAAAACCAAGGACTGAACTTGAACCAAACATAAAAAAAAAAACACTAAAAAGAAAGTGCTTATCACTGAAATAAAATAGCATCAAGCTTTTCAGACAAAAGCTTCGCCAACAACTGATTAATATGAATGTGAACATTCAAATGTTATTTAAAAATATGTTGTAAATCAAGATAAAATGAACATAAGGACACTCAATAAACCAGATACGTTTATTTCAAGTTTATTTCCCAATGGAAGATATATTTAATGCGATAAAGGAGTACCTGCTTGCAATGTTTACTTAGCACTTTTGAACATTGAATTAGTGATATATATTTCTTAGTTCGCAATCGAGAAATGGAACATTAAGTTTTCAATCGACAATACGAAACACAATCCTGTTCCGTTCCGCCATCTTTACATTTAGATCCTTTAATACATTCGTCTGCAGTTGCCTTTGATCATGGAGAAATAAAAGGATCTAGTCGCGAACGTTCATTTATCCGGGTAATATCTGATAATGAGACATATAAGCCCTACCAGATCGCCTCTCAACTTATTGAGTTGGAATTTTCGATTAGTCTGTGATTGATTGAAGAGACTTGTCTTCCGAACGTCGTGCGTTTTATGATCGGTTCTGCTTCTTCGGTCGATATTATTGTCTAGGGAAAGAAATGAAATGCGGTGCTGTTGGACATATTTTCTGAGTACGCTAGAATGATTGTTAAAACGTATTCTATATATTTTTCTATGATCTTCGCAATTAAATATATATTATAGTATCAGTCATCAGTCGGAAAAACTACTGCAAATCAGTTTTTCTTTTTTTTCACGGAGTTGAGTTCCGCCACACAACACGCAATGCCTCGAAAAATTTAATGGAAAGAGAGGAATGGAGTGTCTCAACACTGAGTTCCTCCTGCGTACCCTGCTATATGCGAGATACAGCGTGAAGCTATTTAAGTAAGTTTTTATTTTCGGAAGCTATATCTTAGTAATTAAAGAAGTAAGTATTTTTAAATAAAATATATATTTTTTCATTTTTCTCAACAACATTGACATAATACTACTATCAAAAAAAAATCTCTACTGACTGTTCTTCTTAGTAATCTCATAAAGTTACTTCGTTTACTTAGGCCGTAGATTTGTGTTCCTTTTTATTTTATATTGTTATTCACATGTAATAATATTATTTTATATGTGATGCAAAGAAATTGTGGTGTCGTTTTGTACTGGTTAAACATACAAAAAATATGTACTAGCTCAAAATTTTATTCTATACGAAAAAAGTTGACATTATAAATTACTATGAAAATGGCGGATTTATAAAAAAATAATCTTTATAGAAAGTATATTTTTTGAATAAAAATAACTCTTTAAAATATTATAGTTATGTTTAAATATTATATTTATTTTTTTTAAATAATATAAATAAAATTTATATAGTTCTTTTTCATAAACTAGCTCAAAAATAATATTTTAATCCTTGGTAACTCTTGAACATAAAAAATAAAAAAACACTATTAATATTTTTTTTTTAGATAATAAAATAATATAAGCAAATTAAAAAAAAAACGACAACTTCATCTAAAACTCCATACTATACTACAGCCGATACATACAGGCCATAAAGCGTGGCCGTAATGCAATTTGTGATAATACAACGATCTAGACCACCGGCCGGTGTACGACTGCGTGCCGACGGACCGCGTCACAACAATTTTGATTTCTATTCGGAAGTGAACTCAATTACACATGACTTCCCTTGCATCGAAACTAATAATATAATATTCTGTTTTCATTTCTAATAATATTTTAGTTGTAGTAAATATAGAATATTGGATAAGAATTAGAAGAATATTATATGAGTGTTATTTTTCAAGTAATGTAATAAATATAAGAAGCTTCAATGCCATAGTAGCGCTTTTAGTGCTGTGTGTCTAAAATCTGGTAGTTGTGGATATGTGAAACTGTCAAATATATTTATATTATGTCAAATATATTTAAATTATCATATTACATGGAAACCTATGGCGCATCTATATAGTATGAATGTAAATGCGACAGTTATGGATTCGAACTCTTCTAGAATAGGAATCTATCTGCTAAAGACAACTTTCACAAAATGAAAATTACACGGAAAGTAGGGAACAGAGTGTCTTAGCACTAGGTTCCTTCTGCACCCAGCAAACAGTTGCTGGATACAGTATGAAAAAAAATAGTTAAGTTATTATGTCTCGCTCCTCCTAAGACAAAGCACGACGTTGATTTCTAACATTTAAAGAATAGAATGAAATCACACACTAAAGTTACAACTATAAGTTTTCTGTCTCCGTTTCGCTGTATGTAGCTGACGCATAAATCTAACAAAATATTTACAGGTTTCCTGATCGATACGTTTGAAGTTCCGACTTCCCTCCCACCACGCAAAGTATACGAATTTGACGAAAACCAAAAATCGAAGTTCTCTTTTACATGATTGCGGAATAAAAGAAAATAAAACAATTTTTTTTCTTAACATGTAATATTTATATAATAAAGGTATTAACAATACAAACCTAAATCAAAACAAACACAAACAGCAAACAGCATATAAATAATAAATTTACTCAGTTTAATACGTGTAGAATTGTTTCATACATGCCCTAAGCTGAAATCTTAATGGCGCTCTCGTAGTCGGATGTTGTGGAATTTTTAAAAGCCTTTTTTTTTAATCCGGTATTCTAGTCCCTAATGAGTAAAAAACCAAAGCTTTACAATTAGGATTCCGTGACAGACCATTCTTTTGTTATAAAAAAAGTAAAGTACAGTGTTTCGCCTAAGCAACTTTGTTTTAAATTAAAGTTGAATTTAATTAAATTTGAATTTCATTTAAATATATATTTTCATTACTCCGCTCCGGTGCTGAGGCAAAGCGCGGCGTTAAGTTCTGCCACTTAATACGCAATGCCTCCAGAATACGGTGCAAAGTGGGGAACGGAGTATATGCCTACCCTACTGTATGCGGGATATAGGGTGAAGTTGGTATAAATTTAAAAATAATGTTTATATATACATATTTATATATATAATACTATTATTGGACCTTTGTTAGATCAGTCAAATGAAATTCCGGTGGAAAATGATACTTTTGTCTATAATGACTAAACATGGGTTACAGGTGCACCCACCGCTGTCCGGTCGATCTATCCGTTAATGAATTTGCTGCTCAACGGATGAGGAACTGAGGTGTGAAATCGCATCAGACGAATACCAGAAGCTGTCCATATAATACATGCAAAATTTGATATAAGATTTTTTTTCATGAGGACATCGTGTGCAGTGGGACAGGGTCTAACTGTAAACGAGATAGTATTGGGCTCGATCCCCACTCGGGTGAATCAGTTATTTTCATTTTTCCACTTTAAGACTGTAAGACGAAGTGCATCGTTGAGTTGTGCCCCACCACTCGGTGTATCCGAATTAGGACGGAAAGCCAAGAACGGAATTTCTTAATATTAGATTTTTTCTGCCTATCCTGGTATATTCAGGAAAAAAATGAGGAAAAAATCTTTTACAAAATGTTTTCGTCACGATACGGTCTTACAGAAGTATTTACAAATAGAATTCCAAATGAGAATTGTTTAACGTGGGTAGAAAATTGACGCTCTAGTCGGCTTATAAAACATTTTTAAAGGATCTTTAATTTGCTGTTGTTAAAGAAATACAAGATATGAAAGACTAAAGTAAGATAATCAGAGATCAAAGCAATTTCTTAAATATAACTTTCGAAGTTCGTTCTTGTTGAATTACGCCAACAATTTTCTATTAATTCCAACGGAATAAATTTTCTTTTCTTTTCTATTACAAATTCTATTATATTTTACTTTTACTAGGATTAATTATATTGGTAATTTTTAATAGCCATTTTGTTTCATAAGCTTGGCATATATATTTTATTTAAAGGTACAAACGAAAATCTAACAGTATTACATGAGTAGGTGACTATTTAGTAATGACTCCAAATATTTTACTCATATATCTTCTTTCAGTTGATATTTTTAATAATTTTTAAAAATATCATTTTTCTACAATAATTGTTTTTAATAGTTTTTATATGACTATTCTTATATCGTTAGAATGTATGTGAGTAATGGGGCTAAGGGTGGAGCTATCTACAATGTGGTCATCCTTTGTATGGTTACACACCTGGGGTGCAATGCTTGTGGCATCCACCATCTCAAGAATTTTTAAATGTGATAAAAAATGTCTCAATTCAAATTTATTGCCCTTATATGTATATAAAACATATAAAAAAAGCATGTTTTGTTGCTCCTGGCGAGGAGGTAAGGTTAGGCATAGGTTTATTTAGTGAATAAATTGTTTTGCCATTGAATCAAAAAATATGAGCAAATAAGAATTGAATCAAATCTTGTAATATATTACAAGATTTTCTTCATATTCATAAGTAAAGCACTGCTGCAGCATATTTAGTGTTTTAAATAGATCTGTAACATCAAAATAAGAAGAAACATTTAGTTCATAGAGGACGTCGTGGCGCAGTGGCACATGCGATATGGCTGTAAACGCGACTGTGTGGGTTCGATTCCCACGCGGGAAAATGAATTATTATTTATTAATATTTTCACTCCTTCGCTCTGGTGCAACAAGGCAAAACGTGGCGTTGAGTTCCGCCACTTAACACGTGCTACGTCGAATATTGGGTGGGAAGAGAAGAACGAAGTATCTCAACACTAAATACCCTTTGTCTACCCGGCTATATACGGAATACAGCGTGAAGTTAAAAAAATAGCTCGTATAAATTAATAATCACACACAGATCACCACGACACGTTATAATAGACGTCCCATAATCCCATAGTTCTAATTACGATCTGCTAGCTTCCATTATTTTTTAACTAGCTATGACCGTTTAAAAGCTAGAATATTGATGGTTTCTATAGTGATTAGACAGACTCTTTTCATAAAAATATTACAATACAGATTCTACATCATAAAAGTTAACTCTACTTCTATGTAATAAAATTTAAATACAGTAGATTATTTAAAATTATTACGATAATGAAGAACTTAAAATTAATAATCAGCTTCACGCTGTATACCGCACACATCAGATTAGGCAGAGGTTAAGACATTTCATTCCCCAGTTTTTGCCAAAATCTGGAGGTATTGCGTGTTGAGTGACGGAACACAACACCGCACTTTGCCTTGATACCAGAGCGAAGATATGAAAATATAACTTTAAATAAATATTTCATGTCCTCGAGTTTGGATCGAACCCACCAGTCGATTTTGCAGTCACACTGTGACTCTGCGACACGACTGGCCTCTTATGAAGATCTTTGCTTGCAATAACTTGGCTAATTTTTTTTTCAGCTTCACGCTGTATCCCGCACACATCAGGGTAGGCAGAGGGAACCTAATGTTACGACACTCCGTTCCCAACTTTCCATCGAGTTCTGGAGGTATTTCGGGCATTCCAACGTCATGATTTGCCTCTACACCAGAGAGAATGAAAATATATTAGGTCCTTCAGTTTAATTATCGCTATTAAGTTATCGCTGTTTTTTTTGTTTAAAAAAAAAATAAAATATAATGCTTACAATGACATTACTCAAAGTATTGTCCATCATTAGAGACCACTTTCTCCCATCTCTCTGGTAGCAATTGAATCCCCCGTCGGAAAAACAACTCAACTTTCGAGGCAATCCAGGAATCAAGCCATTTTTCGGCGTCTTCAAAAGAATGGAAGCGCTGCTCGCTTAAACCGTGCGCCATCGACCCAAACAAGTAGTAATCGGAGGGGGCTATGTCCGGTGAATACGGCGGGTGGGGTAGAACTTCCCATTGAAGTGTTTCCAGGTAAGTTTTGACTGGTTTTGCCACATGTGGCCGAGCATTATCATGTAATAAAATCACTTTGTCGTGTCTCTGCTCGTATAGTGGCCGCTTTTCTTTCAGAGCGCGACTCAAACGCATCAACTGAAGTCGATAGCGAGCTCCCGTGATAGTTTCATTAGGTTTAAGCAGCTCATAATAAATTACGCCCTGCTGATCCCACCAAATGCAGAGAAGAAGCTTAGAACCATGGATATTTGGTTTTGGCGACGATGTTGATGCGTGACCCGGCATGCCCCACGATTTTTTTCGCTTTGGATTGTCGTAGTGAATCCACTTTTCATCCCCAGTGACGATACGGTGCAGAAAACCTTTTCTCTTTTGCCGTTGAAGCAACAATTCACACATGAGAAAACGTCGTTCTACGTCTCTCGGCTTCAACTCATACGGCACCCAATGCCCTTGCTTTTGGATCATTCCTAACGCTTTTAAACGTTTTGAAACTGTTGACGCATCTACTTGTAACGTTTTCCCGAGCTCTACTAACGTCTGACATGGATCTTCTTCAAGCAATGCCTCCAATTCTGTCTTCAAATTTTGTCGGTGCTCCAGAACGCTCTTTGTCTTCAAGGTCAAAATCATTACTTTTGAAGCGCCTAAACCAGTCTCTGCACGTTGTATTCGACAAAGCATTGTCTCAACGAGAATTCTGTGTGCTTCTGCTGCAGATTTTTTCTGAATAAAGCAGTGCAATAAAATTCCCCGCAAAAACACTTTATTTGGCACAAAAGTACACATTTTCACAAAGGGAAAATAAATATGTAGTTGACACTGTAGTAAACACTATTCTACTATAATTTGAGGTTACATATTGTACTATTTTGGTGATTCGTTACCGTACGAAATCCCATGCACAGAGAGCCGCAACGCCATCTTTCAAAAAACAGCAGCAACTTATTCAAGGTCCTAATAAATTTAAATAAAAATTTCACTTCCTCGAGTGAGGATCGAATCCACAAACAGTCACGTTTACAGTCACAGCTTGTGTCTCATGTCATATTTTGTTTTATTTTTTTGTATACATATTAAATTAATCCACGGTTAGAAAATTAACTACTAAACGGCTAATCAGTATTCAAAATCTTATTCTAAACATTTATACAGAGAAACCTAACAATTACCTAATTATTCATTTGGCCGCAGTGCTTTGATTCGTACAAATTTTATTTATATGGAGGACATTTTTCCACAAAGCACGCGAGGTCAGCTTAAGAGGGAGGAAACGACTTTGGCCTAATCCACTGACTTTTATTTATTCAGTGAATTAATCTCAGCATGCCTGGGGGTGGGGACAGTAGACCCTATTTCCTGACGCCTTAAGGTGCGTTCTCATTGTGGCTTCTGTGACGAAAAATTCAGTATAATTATCTAATTGATTTTGTTTGCCAAAATTTTGACTATGAATATTTATATCTTTTTTTTTTTTATTTTATTACATACCTTAGGTACTATTTTTAATCAAAATGAAAATATATTAAAAATAGCTATTGTTTCACTTTTAACAAATTGAAAAGCTGCAAAACTGATGTTTGAAGGAATAACTTCATTTCAAGCCCCTATGTCAATCTTTTTAAATATATATATTTTTATTTCAATAATCGATCTTCCTAAAAAACATTTTATATTTTTTATAAAAAAGGTTTATGAATAATAAATCAAATAAAAATTTTTGTACATGGTAACATTTTAGGGTTCCACTGAAAGGGTAAATTAGGACTGTTTTACTAAGACTTCGCTGCCTGTCCGTCTGTCGGTCTATCTCAAAGCTGTATTACATGATCTGGGTCAGTAAGATAGCTAAAATTTGAACAAATTCTCTTTTTCCATTGCTGCAACATTTTGTGTAATAACAAATAGTAAAAAACTTGCGTTAACTTGCCTTGCAGCTTTATCCCTAGCAGGGTAGTCAGAGAGAACAGAGCAACACGCTACGGATCCAAATTTAGTAAATGTTTAAGGCTTTCTAGCAACGAACGTGATTTTTATTTGCCATTTTTATTAACGATAATATGGAACCTATCTTGCGCGAGTCCGACTCGTATAATTTGCAATTGTGAAATGGATTTGAATTACAATTGTGCAATATCTTTTTTTTTATCCATATTAAGACACTCCGTTCCCCACTTTCTGCCGAATTCTGGAGGTATTGCGTGATGAGTGGCAGAACTCAACACCGCGCCTCGACACCAGAGCGAAGAAATGGAAATATAAATTTAAGTAAATATTTCATCTCCTCGAGTGGAGATCAAACCCACAACCAGTCGGTTTGACAGTCACACTTTGTGCCCCTGCGCCACGACTGACCTTAATTATGAAGTAGATTTAAAATATTTTATACCAATATAATTTAAATGCCGGATGTAAACAATGGAAATGAAGCTGCCCTGTACCGTTGTTTCTTGAACATAAAAGAGTTCCGTAGTAATGTTACGCGAGATTTGTAATTCTCTCACATAAAAAAGGATTTTGTTATGAATTGGCGTGAGATTTTTAATTTAAAATAGCATTTTTATTTTACAATTTTTATTTAACATACTCTAAATCTGAATTAATTTTTACTCTTTTACTGTTCTTGTGATGCGGCTAGTGATCCAGAAAAAAAATAATGATAATATCAACTTGATTCTAAAATCAAAAGTTGCGTCGCCATTACACTGATTATTTGGTTACGCTGTAACCCGCGTGTAGCAGAGTAAGCAGGTGGCACCTAGTGCTAAGACACTCCGCTCCAGACTCTCCGCCGAATTCTAAAGGCATTATGTGTGGAGTGACACAACTCAGCGCCGCGCTTTAACTAGACACGAAAACAAAGAAATTAAAATATAAAATATTTCATTTCGTCCAATGGGGATTGACCTCACAACTTGTCACGTCATATGATTTTGCCTCAATGCCACGACTGGTCTGAAAACATATCGATCGAAAAATATTTTAAAAATAAAAATTAAGAATAAGAATTAAAATAATAAAAAATAAGAATGTAGAAAATATACATAATATTTTCTACATTCTTAATTTTTATGTATATGATTATAACTAGAGCGATATTATCAAAATGCATTGAAATTAAATAGTAATGTAAATGTCACATTCAAACTTGTGAGACCACCACGTACCACGTACAAAGACATAAAATTTTTAGTATATAGGGAGATAAACGACATCGCGTGATCTTACCAGATTGAAAACCCATTCTTTATTTGATAGCATTGTCATAATATGATATCGATATTATAAAGTGATATCGATACTATGATATCGATAAGACAGTATATGTTGTGTTTTTATTGACTGATGATACCGTGGTTATTATGGCGGAATGAGACTGCGTCTTACCGTAAACTCGATGGTTCTGGATTTGATTTCCACTTGAAGAAATAAATTAGTTTCATGTCTCTGTGCCGGGCAAACAGGACGCGGAGCTGAGTTCCGTTCCATTCAGCACCAAGTGCTTGAATTTGGACGAAAAGCAGAGCACGGCGCATCTCATGATTAGGTTATCTATGCCTATCTTGCTATATGTAGGATAAATTGTGAAGCCAAAAAAACATTGTGAAAAAACATCAATATTCTGTTGTAATTAGGAAAAAAGACTTCAATAATTAATATTACATTATGGAAAGGACATGAAATTACGTACAGCGTGAGTACAAATTCTATAATACTCAAAATTTTGAGAAAAACACAAAGAAGTAGTAATATAATAGAGGCCAGTCGTAGCGCAGCGGCACGAGGTGTGACTGTAAAACCGACTGGTTGTGGGTTCGATCCCCACTCGAGGAGATGAAATATTTACTTTAATTTATATTTCCATTTCTTCGCTCTGGTGTCGAGGTTAAGGATTGCGTGATTGCGTGTTGAGTTCTGCCACTCAACACGCAATGCTTCCAGAATTCGACAGAAAGTGGGGAACGGAGTGTCTTACCACTAGGTTCCCTCTGCCTACCCTGCTGTGTGTGGGATACAGCGTGAAGCTAATTTAATTTTATTTTTAAATAGTAATATTTTAAAATAGATATCATAAAATGAATTTTATACCACTTAATGATTATATAAACTATAAACATTTCGACTACATTTTTAATAGTCACTTCCATACTTGGAAGTTCCAAACGAATTGTTAACCGCAGATGTATTTATTATCACAACGGTGAAAACAGAAGAATCGAATGCTATTCCTAAAAACGGCACTTTTATAGTTAAACATTTTTATTCCTTTCTTTGATCGTGTGTGGCCCCGTTACTGCTTTCAGGAATTGCCTTATTTCACGTTTTAGAAATGCTGTAACCTTTTCCAAATGACAGTTTTATTGTGCATATACTCATGTAAAAATAAATTTGAATTTATTTTCATTTATAACAGAACTAGCTAGTACTAGTATATAAGAAAAGGAGCGACTGAGGTGAGGCCAGTCGTGGCGCAGGAGTACAAGCTTGTGACTGTAGACGCGACTGGTGGTGGTTCGACGCCCACTCGAGGAAATAGAAATAGATATTTAATATATTTTGTTTCTTTGCTCTGGTGTCGAGGCAATCGCCACTCAAACGCAATGTCTGCAGAATTCGACGGAAAGTGAAAAATGGAGCGTCTAGGCTCCCTCTGTCTACGCATAATTTTTGTATAAAAATTCCATTTTTTGCCACCAAAAGCCTCCTTAAAAGAAACATCAAAGATTTCACCAAGTCCTACCATAACAAAATATTTAATTTTAGAAAGTATAACGAAAAAAATATGAATCCACATCAACATTAACAGGAAGCTTCACATATAATTCAAGAAACACAAGCGAACTACCCACAAGATAATATAAAGTACCCAAAAAACCCATCAAAAACAAAACATATTTAACCCGATAAAACGAATGTGGCAACGGTTGCCCATATTATAGTTTCCTTTGGGCTTTTGTCACGCATTAGTATACCGGCATTCAATTATCAAAACACAAAGGTGACCGCTCTAAGTGGTATTATTTGTACCCCGCCCGAAACAGGAAGCGTACCATCGCCCGATGTCATATGAATGGTAGGAGTGGGTTCATAATGGAGTTTAAATTTAAGACAGCTGAATTACTTCAATTTCGTTCAATTGATTTTGGATTTGTCATTTTATTAAAATATTATTTTTTTTGTGATTTGAAGCTATGAGCCAACTCGACACATGAGGCATGTTATTTTTGTTTACTAAAGTATTTTTAAAACAAACAATAAATAATCGTCAGAATATTAAATTGAACTATATAATAACATGTGTTATAAGAAAAATGTGTTTAATCGATTGACTATGTATGATTTGATTTAAACTCTTCAATTTTTGGGATTATAAAAGATGAAAACAAATCTATACTTATCACTGACAAAAATGTAAATCATTGTGCCAGTTCTCCTGCATCAAAATTTATATTTGCAAAGTTTTGTATGAAAACATAATTATTAAAGTGACATTCTATTACATAATTATCTTGATAGAAAAATAACGAAAATATTGAATAAAATTTATTACAGTCAAATTTCAGTACATTTAAATTACTATCTATTGCTATAGCGTATTTTATAAACTTCACAGTACATGGCCTTACCTTTACTTATGAACAATATTATAATTTAAATAAAAGTATGTAGTACAGAAATTTGGGTACAAGAGAGTAAACTTTGAAATCTAAACGATGGTCGCCAAATCTTTGGGTTCGACCATAAAATACAATATTGAAAGGAAGCGCTACGTATGTATGTTTATTACACTTATTTATATTCGTTTTTAATACTTTGGTAAATTTTGTGAATGCAAAAAATTCTGTCATGGCTTAAGGGCATAAACGTGCGACTGTAGGTCGTGGGTTTGATTCCCTCTGGTGGTAATGAAACATTTAATATTTTTTGATTTACTCGATCTGGTAAAGAGACAAAGGGAGCGAAAGTGTCTTAAAGGGAACGGAATATCTTCACTTTAGGTTCTCATGTTCACTCTGCCTACCCTTCTATGTGTGGAATACAACTTACAACGAAAAAAAATATATATTTTAGTTTATTTTTACAGAAATAATTCTGATCCTATAGTTATTTGATATACTATTTAACTTACATATATTGTGCTTAGATTTAATATAATTATAAATATTATAATAACAGTAGAAACTAGAAGAGAACAAAATTATTCAACTCTAAACCTCTCACCGTTTACTCACAAAAAATAAAAAAAAAACCGCTCTATCTGTACCAAGGAGGCAGACTTGGGTAATATTTTATAATGTCAGAAAGAAATCCCTTTTTCATGATTAATGTAACAGTGAATCTATTGTTTCAGTTTGGAGTCCATTCCACGATTTGCATACGAAAGCTCCTCAAGGAATGTCTAATAGGAGTTTTTGCATTTGTAACGAACCGCGAGAATCTATAAGAAGTTAAATGAAGCATGGTTAAAATGTTCCCGAAATGGGTAATACTTTAGTTTGGTAATTCAATTATTATTTATATTGTTATAAAGTACTACGAAATAATGATAAAAACACTACTGTGCTTGCTTATTTTAACAAGCAAAGTGAAGTCAATAATTTGCCTTATAAAATAACTTTTCACCTAGATTTGTATTTGTACGTCGTCGCCATAAAGGCGACAGGTTGTAGGTTCGATTCACACTCGAAGAAATGAAGTATTTAATATTTTCATTTTCTCGCTCTGATAACGAGGAAAAGCGTCGTCGCGTTGAATTCCGCCAATCGCATTGAATTTGGCGGAAAATGGGGAACGGAAACGCCCTATTTGGGAACGGATTATCTTATAACTAGGTTCCCAGGCTCTCTCTCTCTCTCTCTCTCTCTGCCTACACTCCTTTGTGTGGCTATACACAGTGAGAAATTAAAATAAAAAAAATGCTTGATAAAATATATAACGTAATTTTTCGTAATTAAATGTTTAACAAAAAAACCGACTTCATACACTAAAAAGCGACAAATAAATTTACTTAACATAAAGTGTTTTACTTTATAAACTTTGATTTTGTTTAACAAAAATATTTAATAATTTTGAAGTCTGTGCGAAGTAAACAAACGGGCTTAGTAATTTGATATTATAATAAAACTGTTGTAGGATAGCTCGACACCGACTTTAAAATTATAAAATATTTCTTCAATTATTTTATATGTTTGTATGTGGCTTTTTTAGAACTGCAGAAGGCTTTTTACTGTGTGCTTTGTCAGTGTATTTAGTTAGCATTGCGATCCAAAGGGATCCCTGACGCCTATATTGAGATTATCAGAGATATCTACCTCGACTCCGCTCTATGGTTAGGACTGCTTTTGGCGACACCAAACCCTTCCAGATATCAGTGGGGAGTTCACCGGGGCTCGACTTTTAGTCCGTTCTTATATAGTGCTGGACACTGTCTCGGCTCGCATCCAGGACAAGTTCATAGCTCGCAGCTCCACGGCTGATAATGTACGCCGATGACATAGCTCTCATTGACGAGGACCGACTGATGCCGGAGCGTAAAGTGAACCTCTAGAAGGGTACGCTTGAGTACGGCGATCTTAAACTAAATGTGTCGAAGACATGGCTTTTGGAAGCTCGAACTCGTACATCATCCTTATAGGTCCTGAGCCAGTTGTTAAGCCGGAAAAGTTCAGGTACCTTATATCCGTTATGCAGGAGTCTGAAGGCATTGGTCGCGATGTCCATTGCCGGACATCGCGACCAATCTGGGCCAAATGGCGGGAGATGACTAATGTCTCCAATCACAGATTACCGCCCAAGCTGAAAGGTGATATATAAGATAAAGATGATATACAAGAGCATTATCCGACCAGTTTTTTTATACGGCAGCGAATGTTGGCCGACACTATATCGGCACACTCGGGAACTTCACGTCACGGAAATGAAGATGCTGAGGTGGATGTGAGGCGCAACGCGGTCTGACCACATACATAGCACATTCATTCAAGGTCTCGTCTTAAGGTTCGTGACTTAGTAGCCCGTGTCCGGAAGTATTCCGTAATAAGCTCCAAGAGCGTCACCTGGAATGATATGGCTACATTACATGTCGGCTTAGGAACAATATCGGATGGAAATGCCTTGCTATGTCTGCCCCTGGAGTTAAACCTCCCGGATGCCCAAGGAAGCGCTGGTTGGATGTCGTGATGCAGGATATGAGAGTCAATTGTCTAACCACCGAGGACGTTACTGACCGTGCAAAGTAGGTTAAGCAGGAAGGCATTAATCCCGGTGAATGTTGCTAGCAACATGCGATTAATGCCAGGAGGAAGAATAGGTTCCTTTTGCCTAGCGCCATTGATAAAATTTATAAAATTAGAAGAAAAAAAAAATTAAACTTCACTAAC
This sequence comes from Heliconius hermathena, assembly GCA_013403705.1. Classification (NCBI taxonomy): domain Eukaryota; kingdom Metazoa; phylum Arthropoda; class Insecta; order Lepidoptera; family Nymphalidae; genus Heliconius; species Heliconius hermathena. The sequence continues at coordinate 132,303 of JAAIXJ010000174.1, forward strand.
AATTTGCTTTCAATTACAAGTGGGTCATTTGGCGAGGGCTGGTTCAGTTCATTATAGTGTGTAACAGATTCAAAATATGTTTTTGTAGCCAACTAAAATTTAATAAACACTGAATAATTTAATTTTGTGCACTACTCGCGCGTGGATGATGGCCAATAAAAATAATTTTATGGTGTTTAACACAATTTTATTATGATGCATAAATATGAATCACCAACGAGGAGAATATAGCAAATAGGCCATTTTATGGAAATCTTCCATAAAATAACATTTTTAACTTTTACATATTTTATAATAGGCAGAGGTGATAAATAATAAAATTACTATATCATTCTGGAGGCATTGCGTATTGAGTGGCAGAACTCAACGCCGCGCTTGTCCTCGACACCAGAGCGAAGAAATAGAAATATAAATTTAAGTAAATATTTCATCTCCTCGAATGGGGATCGAACCCCCGACCAGTCGTTTTACAGTCACACTTCGTGCCGCTGCACCACGACTAGCTTCAAACGTTTTACTACATCATTCGATTTTAAATATCGATATCGATTTTAAGTTAACATTCCCACTGAAACTTAAACTCGAACCTTAACTAAACAACTACGGAACGGTGTTATAAATATAAAATTGTATTTTTAATATTTAAAAAGATAGCAAAAAACAATAATTTACTGCCTCATCTCTAAAGCAGAGGTACTCGAGTTGAAGTTTGAGTGCCCACTCAAAAATTCATTATAGCGCAATGATGGCTCTACTTTTTTCAGCACTTTCTTGTCTAGACCACAGATACTGGAAGCGCCAGGAACATTTGTTAAAACAGTTGGAAATATAAATAACTTTTTGCGGCTAAAACGATTTCTTTAAAGGTTCAACCATTTTATAAATTAGTGGTCATGTTAAAACTAAATTAGCTTTTGTTTGTGGATTTTTTTAGACGCAGTTAGGGAAAAATATAGTAGTAATAGCATATTTAATTCTATTTTTTTATCACGCTGTTTCCAGTAAAGCAATTTAAGTAGAGGGAACCTAATACGTCACACTCCGTTTCCGATTTTCGAAATAATGGAGGTTGACTGGTGGAACTCAACGCCGCGCTTTGTGCTATTACCAAAACAAAATAATAAATATTAAATAACACATTTACCAAAGTGAAAATCAAACCTACTACGATCGCGTTTACGGTCAACGCTGTGCCGCTGTGCCAGGGTGGCCTAACAATAAATAAATATAATTTAAGATTTTTTTAAAAGTATGTAATAGTGACCAAGTTGCAAACGATTGACCGTAAATACGACGGTTTTGGATTCCATCCTTCTTGGTGAGATTGTTGTTCTGATTTACTCACTCTGGTGAGCAAAGTGTGGCGTCGAATTCCTAAATAGGCAGTTCCGTAAAGTAATCAAGGAGACAGAGTGTCTTAACACTAGGTGCACTCTGGCTATCTTATATACGAGCTAAAGCGTGAAATTATAAAATAAAATATTAAAAAGACAAATTTATAAAATTGATGTATTTAATACAATACACACTACGATAGCAAAACAAAAAAATCCGATCAGAATATACAGAGATCGTTTTGGGAGAAAATTTTGAACATTTTGTCTGCTAACAAAAGAAAATGTCTTTATTATGTAATTTTGGTAGTGGAGTGGATAAATAATTTGTACAAATTAACATTTGACCGTAGTAGTAGTGGTTACAAAAGCTACAGGTTCCAGTCCCGTTACTTTATAATTATTTTTATTTTTTAGTGTGCGAATGTTACTTTAAAAAAAAATACCTAATTTGGGATAATAGCAAATTTAGTTACAAAATACATTTTGCGTCACATTAAGATATTTTTATTTGAAAATTAATAATGTTTACAATAACAATTAATAATATAAACAAATATATCATAAACGAAACTAACTAACAAATAAATTTTAAGGAAGTTCCCATAACTCTTCTCGACACAGAGAACGGGCTGCAACAATATACCCACACAGCAATTTATCTTAATTCATTTCTAATACAACATTACTTAACGTTTAGGAAGTGCATTGCGTTTAATACTTAACAAGGTAACACTTGCGCGTGGAAACGACAAAAGTCTTCAAATTGAGTTTAATTTGTTAATACTTTTTTTAGCTAAATGCTTTAAGATTTCCGTTTTCCAATTTCCGATGAATTCTGGAGGCACTACGTGGCGGAATTCAACGCCGCGTTTTGCAACGTTACCAAATGAAAATAATAGTTTTCTCGAGTTAGAATGGAACACACAACCTGTCACGTTAAATGTCGCACCTGAACCACGACTAGCCTTATATCTATATTATGAGAACGAGCAAAAAAGCAAAATATATATATTTTTTTTTTCGTATAATTTGGCCATTTCGGGGAACCTGACAAAAACCGTTACACATTAAAATTCCAGTTTAGTAAGACAATCGTGACTTACCGTGTGCGTTTCCTAGTAGGAGTCGAGTCGTATTCCACCTGCATTATTTATCGCGTTACATTATTAACTGCATATCGGTCTAAGATGGCTATCGTGCGCTACACTGCGAGGTGCACGCGCTTTCTAGTGAGATTGCGATCGTGTCGAATGTGAATCCATTTGCAAATACGTTACGTCAAATTCATATTTATTTATAGGTTAAGTAGGTATATGGTTGATTTTTTTATGTTTTGAACTTGGATTTGGAATATTGATTACATTGTCTAATAATATGGTCGTTTCTTTTTTGTTTTGAGTTTAATTCTTTTAGATTATTTAAAGGAAAAGTTTTAATATTTATTTTCGGTAAAACTATGAAATTATGTGAAATTACAAAATTAGCAGTGTTTATTACCTGCTGTGTCTATTTTACAGTCTTATAGCTTTTTGATTATTTATACACATAAGTGTATACTAATAAAACAGTATATGTTGTGTTCTAATTAAATTCTGAACAGAAATTAAGATTTGTTTCGCCACTTATTACGTAGGTACTATTGTTCCGTAGATCAGATCAACAGATCGTACATTTGACATGTAAAGATCCATCCAGATGACGTGTTTTAAATGCGATTTGACGTGAGATAGTAGAGGCTCATACATTGCGTCCACGTCGTCCTCCTATTTCACACATTTTCCCCACTTTCTGCCGAATTCTGGTGGCATTGCGTGTTGAGTGGTAGAACTCAACGCCGCGCTTAACCTCGACACCAGAGCGAAGAAATGGAAATATAAATTTAAGTAAATATTTCATCTCCTCGAGTGGGGATCGAACCCACAACCAGTCGGTTTTACAGTCACACTTCGTGCCACGACTGGCCTCTAACACTATTGGAAACACTCATAATTCTTCTATATTTTAGCTATAACATTAAAAACATTGATTTCATCTTAGCTTACTTTCCAAATAGTCAATATTTATTATTATCGTAGAAATACTATTTCTTTGTCTTCTATATCACATCATTAGAGACGGCGATTAAAGTCTATAGCTAATAAAATACATGAGCGTGTAAGTTTAGTATTTATTTTATCTTTTGTAAGCTTCAATATTATAAATATTTATTGGATAGATATTGAGAATTAGTTGAAACATAATATTCTGCTCCCCGCTAACGAAGTGAAGAAAGCAATGGCACTATTTAGTATCGAAATTGAATTGTATGAAACAAAAAAATGTTTTCAAATACACTATATTCTATTTAACAAAATGCTTATTATTTTGTTTCATATCTGCTAATTTAATTAGGCTAATCAAGTACAATATATTAAAAAAAACTTTTTATCAATATCAAAAAATATCAATATCATAAAATATTCTTTTAGTTTGACGATACATAATTATATATACCGAATATAGTGTAGAAGTAGGCATGGATAACCTAATGTTAGGATCATCGAATTTGTGACGTTTCGTACAGATAGTAGCGAAATTCAACACAATAATTAGGTTCCCTGAGTTGGGATTGAACTTCCCACCATCATCGCGTTTCAATCAGACGCGAAGTTTTTAAAAATAAATACGATTAGTTGTCATACCAAAATTGTGCTAGAATGATGAAAAAGCTGGCGGTGGTACCGAAGCTACCATCAGCCACCCGCATCACATGTTTTAACGTTTCCTAACGTACTTACTTATTACTCCAATAAAAATGACAGCAATGCGTATATAGGCCTGTCGTGGCGCAGAGGCACAAACGTGTTACTCTAAACGCGACAAAGCGCGGGTTTGCTTTGAGTTCTGCCACTCAATACGCAATGCCTTGCGCATTATAAAAAATAGGGAAACGAAGTGTCTTAACTCTCTTGCCTACACTGCTATAAGCGGAATATAGCGTGAAATCTAAAAAAACGTATATATTTTAATTACAGAAATTACCCATATTTTACAATAACTTACCAATTTTTTTCATTAAAAACCTACGAAAACGTCTACTAGACACAGTCACGTTGCCGTTAATAACATCAACCCAAGATATTTCAACTACTCTCTCACTAAGATCTTAATAAAAAATCATAAAATGTTTCTTATTTTGTGATATCGTAATGTAGTCACGTAATCCTTCAGTCTCTTATTGCGAATGAATTCTCAATCGGTCTGTGATTGATTGAAACGAGTGCCCCGGGACAGGATTGATTTTTAAGTAGATTGAAAGAAAAACCTTTAATAAATTGAACAAAATTCGATACAAAAAAACAAGGGAATAAAATTCTTATACTACTGGTACTTTGACAGAAATGCGATTAAGGTCTCGCTTTGTACGAATCCTTATCCTTTATTTTAATTTACTAAGTATTTGAGATATTCTTCGAATAAAAGTGATTGATGCTTTCGAAGCTTTCGAAATTTGGAAGCCTAATTTTATTGCTGACGACCAATATTTACAAATAGGTTCTATTACCAATTTTAAGTTGTACAACGACTTAATTTTTTTTTGAAGTAATAAATGTTTGTTTCATTTTTAAAGAAAAAAATAATTATGTTTTTATTTTAAAAAATTAGGTAAAGGGATGCGAAGCGCTCTGACTACTAAGCCTTTATAAGCTACGAGTAAATCTCCCTCGGAAAGATGCTAATATCATAAATAATTTTACGTACATAAAACTAAGAAATATTATATCTTTATTTTATTTTTAGTTTAAAATATTTAGATGATCTGAAAACGAACCTATAAACGACAAAAGAAATTAAATAAAAAAAGATTATTTTTTTTAAATTTTTACTACATTCAATTTTAATATATAAAATAATCTTTCTTATGATTTCTCTGAACTTAAAAGTAATTTTCGTTAAAAATATACTCAATTACTTGACTCCTTGCGTTATTTTTTCCATTTTTTATTAAATACTAGCGGCCCGCCCGCGGCTTCGCCCGCTTAAACTACATGATTATTGATCTAATAATATGGTTTTTATTACTTTAATCTGTAATATTCTAATATGATTTTTTTACTACATTATCGTAATTTCTATAAGGACTTTTGATTGTTTTGAAATAAAGAATATGACCAATGTTGATATTTGATATTTTTAAAAATATACATAAAAATATACATAAAGCTAATTATTTCTTATACGTATATATTTTTGTAACATTACGTTCTTTTTACCTATGTAATGGACGTCTCATCATAATTTTAAAACTATTAAATGTGCTGATGTCAGTGAATAATTTAATTTACTCTTTCAGAAACTTAAATATAAAATTATTTATTTGAAGGATTCATAATATTCTTTGTAAAATAAATGTAATGATAGCATATTAACTCCTGTACAGTTTTTAAATTAATTACATATATTATTGGCTAAATGTACAATTGGTAAATATGTAGTTATTACAGAGTACACGTAGAAAGGCTGGTTGTAGATATTTTTATATAGATTTATTACATACGAACCAACGAACCGAAGAATCAATGTATTTTTAATATTTCTTTGAAGATCAAATCGGTCTTTATCTATGTGTTGAATTAATTACAACTTAAACTTAACTGTTATTATTTATAAAGGTAACCCTCACTAACATTTCAATTTTGTTTACTTTATTGTTTGTACTCTGAACAAAGGTGCTTTAGAAATATATATTTTTATCAACAGTCATATAGCTAAGACGTTTCGAATGTCATTCTTCAGCCAAGAATCTTACCAGCGCAATTGCTATACAGGGTGGAAGTGTAAGCACCACTTTAAATGAAACCGCAGTTTTAACCACTCTATAAAAGCCTAATATAAATCAGAAAAAAATTAATTCCCAAAAATGAAAAAGTTATTTTTTTAAACAAAATAAATAATAAAATTGTCGTTTTAAAATAAAACGCCATTTGTAAGGACGATGCACGCACTAACGCACGACTATCAAAGGAACACCGCCGCTTACGCCTCGTTCCGAAATCTAGTCGTAAGTATTGGCGATAAAGTTTAAAGTTGTTTAACCTTTAGTAGAATTTTTGAAGTGGTAAGTGTTTACGTTATTTGGATCTATACGTAATCGCGTCACACGAAATATAGGTATGGATAAAAATCGTGAAATGAAAAAAAAATCCTACATCCAAACTGTTGAGGCATCTTGATTAATTTCTTTAGGTATGGGTTTGAAATATTTTACCCTATATGCTGTTTCCGTAAAAGGAGTGCTGCCTCTTCCACCCTGTATAACATTCGCAGGCAAACTAATGCCTTGAGTTCATTCAAATATATAAATGCCGATAACTTTTTTTTAATGAACCGATTTTGATGAAACAAAACTTTAAATATTAAGTTGAGTTGAAACAAAGCAATTGATGAAACTTTCAAGTAAATCGGTTCAGTACTTTCAGAGAAAAATGTGACCATACTGATAGACAGACAGACAAACAGACAAGAAATTAAAAAAATATATTTTTGCTTTCTATTATTCTTTTTAAGTGACAAACTATTTTTACTGTTATTATATATAGAGATTTTATTGATATCCTAATTTACGATATGGCTAAACGTTACGACGTTAAACATTAATGATTCAATGTTATATATGGTCAAATTCAATTGGTTATTTTATGATACGTGACAGTTCAAGAAATATTTAAAAGTCAGCTTCAAGCTGTATCCCGAATACAGCAGTACCCTGCTAGGGAACCTAGTGTTAAGACAATCCATCATGAAATACTTCATCGATGATATTATAAAATCGTCAATCTACGACGTAGTCACGACAATACAGCTACATTAATATTTTATGCTTATCTAAAATTCTTGAAATTATTTTAATTTATCATACAAAAGTTTTGCAAAGCGCGGTGTTGAGTTCCGCCATTCAACACGCAATGCCTCCAGAACTCGGCGGCAAGTGAGGAACGGAGTGTCTTAACACTAGGATCCCTTTGCCTACACTGTTGTGTGCGGGATACAGCGTGAAGCTGATACAAAAGTTTTTGTGCTTATTAAATAGCAAATAAATAACTAAAGTTTGAGAAATTATTACACCTCCATATATTTTGTATGTAAAATTAAATTCCTCAGGGGTCGCGTCGTTATTTAGGTGAGACAAAGTATTACCATGAAAATGGGCCTAGTTCATTTAGAATAGGCAGACAAACATGGATAAATAGAAACAAGAAGTGTTTTGGCACCGAAAAATTTAAAATAATATCGTATATTATTTTTGTCAGTTTTTTTCTACTGTATTTTTACCTATAAAGAAATTTTATAGACACAATCATTATGCAGCGGAACAGCGTTTGACTGTAAAGCGATCGTTATGGGTTTGATGCTCTTTCCGATATCTTTCCCTGCTATGGTAAGATAAAGTCCGGCGATAAGTTTTGCCACTCAGCCACAATATGCCAAATTCACGATATGTCAAAAACGACGTATTTTGACATTAGGTTTCGTATTTATAAGCCGCTCTCAACTCTGAGACCGTTATTGAGATGCCGACATCTCAAGATCGATCTCAGAACAATTTATCAAAGCGGTCTATGTCTACATTGTTTTGCGTGTATTGCGGGATAAAGCGAGAAGTTTAGCTTCTTTAACAAGAAAACTAGTAGTAGTAGTGTAGTACTTATTACTAATTATTACTAATTATGATTTTTCTACATGGTATTACAGCACATAGCATGAGCAGCTATTTTATAGTTTTTTTTATTTCAAGTCAAAGTAATAACAGCCGCTACAAAAAAAATACAACTCTGAGATTTACGGTGATTGTAAGTTTATCGCATGTAATTGATTAATTTTAAAGATATAATAATTTCCACTGTTTTTGGACGTTCGTATTTATAATAGAAGGATACGTAGTAGAGATGGTAGTTACCTAACACTAAATAAATCAAATCAGCTTCACGCTGTATCATGTGTATCACACAGCAGGGTAGGCAGAAGAAACCTTGTGTTAAGACCTCCGTTCACCACTTTCCGCCGAGTTCAGGTGGCATTGTGTGTTGAGTGGCGAAACTCAACGCCGCGTTTTGCCTCGATACCAGAGCGAAGATATCAAAATATAAATGTAAATAAATATTTCATTTCCTCGAGTGGAGATCGAACCCACAACCAATCACACTTTGCGCCCCTGCGCGACTACGAACCTAACCTAACACTAGAGTTTTTTTTAATGTGTAAAATTGAAGAAACTCTATAAATAATGTAATTGAGACCAGTCATGGCGCAGAGTACTCAATTGGGCAACTTTAAACGCGACAGGTTGTGGGTTTGATTCTCAGTCGAGGAAGTTAAATATTTAATTATAAAAATTAAAAAATTAAATCAAATCAGCTTCACGCTGTATCCCACACACAGCAGGGTAGGCAGAGGGAACCTAGTGTTAAGACACTCCGTTCCCCACTTTCTGCCGAATTCTGGAGGCATTGCGTGTTGAGTGGCAGAACTCAACGCCGCGCTTAACCTCGACACCAGAGCGAAGAAATGGAAATATAAATTTAAGTAAATATTTCATCTCCTCGAGTGGGGATCGAACCCACAACCAGTCGGTTTTGCAGTCACACCTCGTGCCGCTGCGCCGCGACTGGCCTCAATTTTATTATTGTACTATATATTTAATTATTTTATTTCCTCGCCCTGGTAACGAAGCTCGTGCTTGGTCTTGTTAAAGTTAAATTGTTTTTTTTTTATTATTAAAAGAGTGGCCTTACTTATTGCAAAAAAGTTTTTTTTTATATATAAAAAATAAGCGTTTATGATAATGATGACAGCTTTTTATGAATATTTGTTTTAAATGTCTTTTTAGGTAAGTAATACTTAACTTGTAAAAAAGCTCTTGTAACAAGTATTTAAAACATTTTTACTACTTAATGCCAGCAAAAGCTTTTATTTTACTTAAGATCGATCTTCTGTTTCTCAAAAATATCTTTTTTTGTTTTATTTTTATTCTAAATTTGAATTATATAATTTGACCTTTCAAGTCTTAAAAGGTGGAGTTACTAGGTTTTTGCGTGTAATTAAAAAGTAAAGTACCTAAATATAACGAAGTTGTTCTACATTTTACCTCAGCAAAATTAAAACAGTTTTAAATAAATAAACAACACATAACTATATAAGGTAGATTTTTTTTACATTTTTAAAGTGTTATTTCACACTTAGGAAAAGAAAATACTGGCGGTATTTGAACCCACGCCTCTTGAAAGCCGAGTTCATATTTTTATACGTTTCTAAAGATGTATATAAGGTAGAACTCGATGAAACATGATCACATAAACATTAAGAGCTAGATTAAGAGCAGCAAAAAATTCCGAACGCTCATAGATATTAATTCAGAACTGGTATCCACCCAAGCACTAACCAAAAAAAGTAAACCAAAATCAAAATACTCATGCAATACTGTATGAACTTCAGTAGATCTTAAAACGAGAGTCACCCAAACATATCTAGAGATACTATGAAACTTTTATCTCTGGAAATGTGGTCTCGCTCCGGGACTTGTCCCGACGCTGTAATTACGAGTGTACACCCTACCCGCAAATAGAAACAAAACCGCACATTCGCATATGTAAATAGAGGGGATCGCAGTCGATTGCGGTGTTTGGGTACCAACAAAAATAATGGAAGTATTGCAGCATATTCTCTATAATATCTTACCTATTTACTGTATAAACATATCGGTATAATCACCTTTACAACCCCTTTAGAAAACAATCAAAAATATTTTGACTTGGATATTTTTTTTTCACCCTTATTTGGAATAGAAAGATAATATTTAGTTTTAATTTTGCAATCTGTTTTGTAGCCTGAAAGATATGTAACAGTTCTTGTGTTATAATGAAAGTTGTGAGTTCAAATTTACTAAGGGTAACGATTAATATGACAACTGAATGATATAAGTTTCAACATTAGGACATAGTTTATTAAAGTGATGGAAAAAGAATAAAAAGATAACGAGGAGTCATTAGATTATCTTATCTTAGGGTTAAATATGGCAATACATGAATTTAAAACACTAAGTTTAATTTAGGTTATATTCGATAGTATATATGCGTATATACATAGGCGGGGCAGAACTGTAAATGCGACTGGTTATGAGTTTGATCCCCACTCGAGGATCTCCCATGAGGAAATATAATATTTATTTAAATTTATATTTTTATTTCTCCGCTCTGGTGTTGAAGCAAAGCTCGGCGTTGAGTTGCGCCACCTAAACGCCATGCCTTCAAAATTTGGCGGAAAATGGAAAGTGTCTTAACACACGGTTCCCTTAGCCTACCCTGTTATGTGCGGGAACAGCGTGAAGCTGATTTTATATAATCTTTAATAAAATATTCTCGAAAACATCTTGCGCGACTTCCATGTACTAATTAAAATAAATTATATATTACCTCATCATCAAGTCAGTAATTAATTAGTCGTTCACTCTGTAAGGTAAGCCCTCATACATAGTTAAAGTATGGAATTAACACTACGAGGAATCCTTAAAATTAAAATTGTTCATATAATACATTTTATAATAATTAATGAAGAAAATTCCTTAAGGCCTCTTATTCTCTATAAGAGGCCGTCGTAACCCAGGGGCACAAGGGTGTGACTAAAACGCGACGGTTGTGGGTTCGATCTTCGTTCGAATGAATTATTATTTCTTAATATTTTCATTTCTTCGCTCTGACACCAAAAGCCCGGCGTTGAGTTCGGCGGAAAGTGGGAAGCGTAGTATCTTATCACTATGTTCCCTCTGTCTACCCTGCTGATTGATTTTTATTTAAAGTGAATAAAAATTTATACTACTGGAACTGCTATTCAAGATACCTATTATGGTGAATATACTTTTTACTGTCAATATATGGTATTTAGATATATTTTTTTCAATATTCAATATTTCGGCAACGTTAAAATTTCAGAGCCTATAATATAGTTTCACGCTGTGTCCCGCACACAGTAGGGTAGGTACCTCTACCTAATGGAGTGTCTTAACACTAGTTTCTCTCGAACCTAGTGTTAAGACACTCCGTTCTACACTTTCCGCCGAATTCTGGAGGCATTGCGTGTTGAGGGGCGGAACTCAATCTACGCTTTTGCCTCGACACCAGAGCGAAGAAATTAAAATATAAATATATTTCATTTCTTCGAGTGGCGATCGCCCTCACAGCCAGTCGGTTTACAGATACACTTTGTGCCTCTGCACCACGACTAGCCTATAATAGCAGTTCTAGCCAAGTTTTTCAAATATTTTTACCCCATACTACATGGGGTAAAAATACTTGAAAAACTTGGCTTGGCTGAACGATCTTATCTCAGGAACTACTAGTTTGTTGTTACCAATTGACCACGGGAGTAAAGCCAGAGGTAAGTAAAAGCTAGTTTTTCAATAATTCGTTAACTTTGCATAACATAAGAGTTAAAACTCTAAACTATAGGTTTTAATATTTAAATAAGAACTTTAAATTATTTATTCATCCCGTAGGTAAAACAAATAGCCCTGAGTGCTGTAAACTAACCGGGTCAAACTAAACAAAATAGTCGATGAACCGGCAATAATTTCTACTGTACTACTTCATTAATAACTAATATAGCGCTTACCTAAACGTTGAGTGGTACTCAAATAATATGGAATACCAATATTTTATATGAAAATAAATTCGTATACGATTTGATTAGCAAACATTTTGGTTATTTGCTTTTTGATTAAATTGTATAGTGATTTGTTAAAGCTGACTATGCCTTATATAGAACATTTATTATTATTTATAAATATGAGAATTGTATTGGCAAATACAGAACGCCATAACCAAAACAAAAAAAAACTTTCGGTGGTTTTAAGCCTATTAGTTTGTAGGTATTCAATGTCAAAATTACATATCTATCTTCCAATTTATAATAATTATTTTACTTTTTTTAATAAAATAAAAATTTAAAAATCAACTTCACGCTGTATCCCGCACACAGCAGGGAAAGCAGAGGGAACCTAGTGTAAGACAATCCGTTCCCCACTTTCTGCCGAATTCTGGAGACATTGCGTGTTAAGTGGCAGAACTCAACGCCGCGCTTTGCCTCGACACCAGAGCGAAGAAATGGAAATATAAATTTAAGTCAATATTTCAATCTCGTCGAGTGGGGATCGAACCCACAACCAGTCGGTTTTGCAGTCACACTTTGTGCCGCTGCGCCACGACTGGCCTCAAACTTTTTTTTTAATATTTATTATATATAGACATATGTATTCTTTAAACTAATTTTACTTACTGAGAGAGTGCACTATTCACTTATTACGCTTATAATATATACTCATTCTCAATGAAGATAAGAAATTTACATCAAGTAATGTAATTTGCTTAAATTTTAGTTTTCCTTTTGATGTTGTAATTTACATTCAAATTAGACTGACAGCTAAATCGTGATATCATTTACTTTAATATTAATTTATTAACACCACTTTGATAATATAACACAGCTTGCTTTGCAGATGCTTTTATAGCACAACAGAATTTGAGGAGATCGTTTCTTCATAGTGTATATAGGTTTAATATCTTTGACACCATATTTTTAAATGAAACTATTTATCTCTTTATTATGATTTGAGGTAAACCATGGCACAGAAGCATAAGCGTGTTACTGTATACGCGACAAGTTGTGGGTTCGATTTCCAATCGAGAAAATTGAAATATTTTCGTGTCCTCGCGGGATAAGTGCAGCGTTGAAATTCCCTTTTGTGAGAATAGAGTGTCTTAAAACTAGGTTTCCAGGTTTCCGCCGCCTACCTTTCTATGTGCTCTATATAACTACATCGTAAAGCTAGACAAATTAATAAAATAATTTAAATTTATCTTTAACTCGACTTTAAAAACTATAGTAGACGACAACGTAGAGAAGTCATTAAAAATGTTTTTGTTTTAAGCTTTTTAATGCGTAAAAAGTTTTTTTAATATAAATATGAAATATCATAGCTTTTTGTGTTATAATTTAATGAGAACATTTTAAAACGCCATAATTAAAGAACTGAACTGAATTGAAAATACATTTTGGTTATCCGGCAAGATCCTAATAGGGAAAGATCTGTTGCCTCTATAATACTATTAATAATATCTAAAGATTTACAAAAACATATAAATCAATAGTAAAATCTCATAGAACTAATATACCATATATAAGTCCATAAAAATATTAAGTAAACAAAAAACGCTGCGGTGTTCCCCTTTAAAAAAATATTAACTATAAATAATATCCTAGCAAACATTTAGACAACCCTATCGAGTCGGTCACGTGCGAGCTAAATGATCTGAAACGGGAAGCAATAAAACTATAGTTTTGTTGTCGTTCATCAATTTATGATACTATCAGATCGTATAGTTGAACTAAAATGATTTTTATGTGTGAAAGTTATGTTTGAAGTAACGTTGTTAGTGATGTTGGGTATAGATAGAAAATAGATTAATATTTATATATTGAAGCCAGTCGGGGCGCAGCGGCACAAAGTGTGACTGTAAAACCGACTGGTTGTGGGTTCGATCCCCACTTGAGGAGATGAAATATTTACTTAAATTTATATTTCCATTTCTTCGCTCTGGTGTCGAGGCAAAGCGCGGCGTTGAGTTCTGCCACTCAACACGCAATGCCTCCAGAATTCGGCAGAAAGTGGGGAACGGAGTGTCTTAATACTAGATTCCCTCTGTCTACCCTGCTGTGTGCGGGATACAGCGTGAAGCTGATTTATTTGATTGTAACGAAGTGTATAAAAATTTTATAATATTTGATTGAATTACAAGTTCTCTCGTGGCGGAGGCATTAGCGTGCGATGTAGGTAAAGGTGATAAGTTGTGTGTTCGAATCCCACTCGAGAAAATGAAACGGTATCCAGGTAAAGGGACAAAGAGTGGCGTTGAGTTCCACCACTCAATACGCAATGTCTCCAGGTTCGGCGGAAAGTGGGGAACGAAAATGGGATCGGAGGGTCATAACACCCAGCAGCTCCCCACGTTCACTCAGTAAAGATATATAATAAAATAATATAATAATTCTATAATACGAGTATATAATCCGTACAAATTATTTAATAACAATAAATAAACAAACCACACTAGTATAAAAAGTAAATTACTAATATATATTTAGTAAATCTTTTTCTTAAAATATTACTACTTTTCTACCTAACAGCTGTCAGAATGGTCACATTCCTCTCTAAAACAAAGAAGTATGAATGACAAACGAAACGTTCTGATTGGCCAGAAATCGGATAATAGCGTCAACCCTATCGCGATATCGAATTGCAGTCATGGAGCACGGATATCAATTAACCAAAATGGCCGCTACACAAGTCTTAGCCTTACAACATGACTAACAACACCAACAACATTATTTACTTGATAATAAAGATCAATTTTATTATATTAAAGTTTATTTTTGAATGTGGCAACGTAAAAGAGTTGAAATAAGTTGTGGTTGTGAAATTCTTCACGTACATATCGATGTATCGTTTAACGGAAATCTGCGGTTAGTACTTTTTATTTTATAAGATGGCTGATCAGTATCTTTTTTCTTTTATCATTTAATGCATCTTTCATTTAAAAAAAAATATTTGACATGACACAGATTAATATTAAATGATATTCAGACAATCTTTTTGTTTACGTCAATTCTGAAATATGATATAAAACGCTTTCTTGTAAATAGTTATTTATAGATATGACAAAATATATGCCAAAAAAGAAGTCAAAACTTAAATAGATCGTACCTAAAGGGACCCCAACAGAACAATTAAAACTATAACCGACCGTGCTTAAAACTACTTGACAAAATTTTCTTGAAAATTCAATCATGGCGCGTAAGAACGAAGGGATCCATAAAAGACTGGGGGCTCTAATGAGATGCTTGGGGGTCCTTTGCACGTATACAACGACCAATAAGGGCATGTCAGGGCGTAGTGTTCTTAACAGCACTAGGCTGGATTAGTTTTTGAGTAGTGCTCGTGATGCCTGTGGGGAAAGGGAATTTAGTTCAAACGAATTCTGAATGATTTATATACTTTATTTAATATTATATATAATGTAAATGTTCTGTTTATATATATGTAATTTTGGTTATTGTTTGACGCTGTATCTCTCACGTAGCAGGATAGATAGAGGGGAACCTTGGAACATAGTGTTAAGACACTACGTTTTCCACTTTCCGCCGAATTCTGGAGGCATTGCAAGTTTAAGTTTCAACACCGCTATAATAATATAATTGTAGTAGTTTCATAATATGGTATCGTGATACTTCATATACGTACGTATATTTTATTTCTAATACGTACGTTTTTGTGTAGATATTAAAAATATTTTATATTTTATAAACAATTGCATATCGATATACTAACTTTTATTGATACAAAACATTAAATTTCCTCTCACAAGCTTACCAATTTAAGAGATATATTTTATTTTAATCAAACATCGCTATGTTGTTCTTATATTTATCTAGTACAAATATAATACCGGCCGGCCGGTCGTGGTGCAGCGGCACGAAGTGTGACTGTAAAACCGACTGGTTGTGGGTTCGATCCCCACTCGAGGAAATGAAATATTTACCTAAATTTATATTTCCATTTCTTCGCTCTGGTGTCGAGGCAAAAGTGCGGCGTTGAGTTCTGCCACTTAACACGCAATACCTCCAGAATTCGGCAGAAAGTGGGGAACAGAGTGTCTTTCACTAAGTTCCCTCTGCCTACCCTGCTGTGTGCGGGATACAGCGTGAAGCTGATAAAAAAAACAAATATAATATTAACTTTTACTTACTATATACAATTTTAGAAAGTAAATATATTAGTGAAATGGAATAATGGACACACAAATTATCCTTTATTATCCACAACTCCATAAAAACTATAAATATTAATAATATCATATAAAATCAAACATAAAAATATTATATAAACATTAATCGCATTCCATAGTTTTAAAAAGGCCGCTTAAAAAATATTTTTTGCTTGTTCTATTTAATCCGGGATTACAACATGTAGGAATGAAACTGCCGTCCCCAAAGCCTTCCTGAAAACCGCACAGGGATTTATGGGGATTTATATTTTTTTTTTGTAAAATGTTCCATCGTTATTTAACTTTTCAAAAAAGCATAACTGGAATCGATAGATGCAATTTTTCAAATAACAAATTCTCAATATTGAGTACCTAACTATGAATATTACTACTATATGAATACACAACTTGTATATTGTAAAAATTATGTCATCTACATACATAATAAGTTCTTTGATTTTCACGATTATTACACATTTTAAATGAAACTATTTTAACCGGATTAATCGCGTATATTTTGTACTTTTATACATTTTTGGAAACCCGACGTTTCGAACACTTTGCAGTAGTCCGTGGTCACGGGTAGACTGAGGTGGCATTCGTCTGTCAGTTGACATAATTATTATATCAAACTACCGCCAACGATTTCTTAATTGCCTCGCGTACTGCCCTGGATTCCTGCAGAATGAGCTGAT